>JARJHC010000107.1:16082049-16230769 GCA_031304145.1 Cardiospermum halicacabum | reverse complement strand
TGTCTTCTTTAGTCCCACACACCACCACTACACTTTTCAACATGCTTTGTCCTCACTACATGCTTTCTGGATAAACTTTCCGGAAGGTCACCCATTCCAAGATTGCTCTTAGCCAAGCATGCTAAATTTTAGAGTTCTCAAATTCTGTACTCCCGAAAAACAATGTACACATTGGTGATATGGGTGGCAATTCAATTCCTTTGAACCTTGTCTCAAAATGGGGTTATACAATCCACCCCCTTTATAACCTAACACCCTCGTTGTGCTAACACTCTTCCTAGAATATTTAACCTTGCTAGGCAATTGTCCTAGACTCTTCTGTTCACAGGCGCACCTCAGTGTTTCAAGGTTGCTTTGATACCATTTTGTAATGCCCGCCCCCAACCCCTATATGACACAAGGCGTGTTGGTTGGGCCCCACCTCGTCACATAATTGTTTAAGGATGACCAATAACCCCACATTTCATCTAAGTGATTATCTTGGGCTCTTTCATCCACAAGCGCACCTCGAGGCCGCAGGGTTGCTTTGATACGATTTTGTAACGTCCAACCCCTGCCCCTGGATGACCTGAGGCACAGTGGCCAAGAGCCACCTCATCACATTATCTGTCTTAAGGCTGAACACTAGCCCCACAGACCACTACTTCACTTTTCGGCCTCCAAAAAATAATGTACACATTGGTGATGTGGAAATCAATTCAATTCCTTTTTAACCTATCTCAATATGGGTGTCACAATCCACCCCCCTTCAAACACAAAGTCCTCGTTGTGCCCACAATCTTTCTAGAATCTTTACCCTCGCTAAACAGTTCCCTTAAACTTTTTCGTCCACAGGCGCACCTCGCGGTCATAGGGTTGCTATGATACAATTTTGTAACATCTCCCCCCGGATGACCTGAGGCACGGTGGTGGAACGCCACCTCATCATGTAACCAATCATAAGGCTGGCCACTAGCCTCGCATACCACTAGTATGTTTTCGAGCATGTTTTGTCATCATTCGCATGTTTTCTAGACCAACTTCCTAGAAGGTCACCCATCTCAAGATTACTCCAAGCAAAGCACGCATAAGTTTGGAGTTCTCAAGTTTTAGACTCCCAAAAAAATAATGTGCACATTGGTGATATAGGTAGCAATTCAATTCCTTTTAACCCTGTCTCAATATAGGGTTTTACAGTCTCGCTTTCAGAAACACATTGCGTAGGTTACTACTGGCTCACCTAATGCACTGATGCTGCAAAGTTTATCGAAATATGTGACACATACTAAAGCTTTACACAATCTTCATACCTCTACCCTTTACCTCTTAATTTAGTCTTCATCCCTTGTTCGTTCTACTAATGGGGCATGGACATTGTTTTTCTGTTCCGTATACCACAAAGCAGACACAAAACATTCATCCTCGTTGACACCAACTACTTCATAAAGTAAGTCAGAAGCATATGAACATGTTAGAGAAAAAGAAGTGAACAAATTCATATGAAGGCATATAGTATGTAGGTTCGGTGTTTCGAAAGAACTTGTCGTAGACAATAGTCCATAATTTGCATTAGAAGTAGTTAAGAAAGCTTACAAAATCCTTTGAATCCACTTAATGTTCTCCCTGCCAAGATACTCACAAGCTAATTCCCAGGTCGAAGCAAGTAATAAGATAATTATAAACACTCTTAAAAAAAGGTTGAAAGATGCCGAAGGACAAAGGCCAGATGTACTTGTAGGCATTTTACGGTCAATACGGACAACACCAAGAACATCAACTAGGGAAACACCCTTTTATTGGTCTATAGGACCAAGGCTATTCTACCGGTGAACCTTGTAGTATAAAATAAAAGAATCTATTTAAGCGTAAAGAATAATGAACAAAGCCTCGCCTTCCTTGGTGACACTATCAAGGAACAATGAGACTAAGCACGATACAACTTGCAAAAATACCAAAAAGCAATTGCTTGCGCTTACGACAACAAGGTAAGAATCAGAACATTCATAGATGGTGACTAGATGCTACAAAAAGCCTTCTAGAATACTAAGGAAGCATCCCAAAGGAGACTCACACCAACCTGGGAAGGACCTTATCAAATCAAATGTCTTGTAGTCATAGAAGCTTACAAACTCCAAGACACTAGTGGCAAGGAAGTTCACAATAGCTGGAACACCTTTCATCTAAAAAAGTTCTATTTCTAAACTCTTACCCATCTTACCCTTAAATTTCTTTCCAATATAGCATCTAGCACTCTTTCCCCACTAAAATTTTAACTTTAATTTTGTTGATGACCTATAAAATCAAATTAGTGGTTTGACTTAGAGATTGAAGAATTAAATTACTAAAATTTTGAAATAAAATATCAATTGAGGAAGACGATCTAGCAAAGTCCGATTAGCATATTAATGTGCCAATCATTGAAAATAAAAATAAATATATCAAATACTAACAATAGTTATAGTCGTTGAAGTCGCGCCTAACAACCTAATCTTCCCTTAATGTTTAGACTAACCGGAAAAGGTCATTAAATTAGCCCCTAACCTATCGATAACCCTGACAAGTGTCTAACAAGTTCAACCGTAGATTGCATAAAGTATGAGGAATACCTATGGTCATAGCTAGCAAATCAATAAGCATGTTTACTAACCTATCATCACAACACCACACAGTCTGACGTATAACATTGTTTGCTACCTAGGTTAAATCAATTTAACAATTACGGATTTAATTTCTTTAACTAGCATGATATTAACTTAATCGATCAACTTACTGGCCAAATAAATTAATCAATCAAGGAAATATATTCAACCCTAAAACCAAGTAATCATAGTGATGTAATTAATACTACAAGTATAAACAACGAAAATCAATTCTCACAGCACAAAAATTAACTAAAAGATTTTACTGGATCATAATAATTTAGCTAGCCGTGATCACAGTTAGCATCATTATCATAAAATTGTACGTACAAAACCTAAAATAGAGAAAAGAATGCAAAAATTAAATCCTTAATCAAAACTCCAAAAAACAAAACGTACCCTCTTTCCTGTCCAGAGTCCCCAATATACCATCCAAATTCTAATGCTAAAAGTATGGAATGAGAAACAAAATGATCCGCAAATGGTTCTAATTCAAATGTTCATAATTCAAAATACATAAGACTCGCTCTTCAACTGATTCTTTAAACTTCACTTGTCAAATTCTTCAAGTATCCCTTCAAATCAGAAAACATGCAAAATCAGGGACAAATATTCAAATAAAACAAAAAAAATTACATAATCATGCAAAATTCGTGCATAAAAATACATAATCTTCGCTTTGTCAAACTCCCTCACACTATCCCATGCTTGTCCCCAAGTGTGTCGAACAATAAACTCAAGAAAAGACCAATAATGGACAAAATAATTTAACAAAGCTCCTAAAACAGAGTATTCCAATCACCCAATCAAAAATAAAAATTAGATTTAGAGAGGGAAAAGAGAGTTTGTAGTCAGGTTAAGCACACACATTTAAATTCCATCTTTAATTAAATATAGATACAAACAGAACTGTAAACAATTTAAAAAACAAATCACTATCACTATTACTAACTCCCAAACAATCAAAGTACAAACAAGTAGCAAACCACAGCTAAGTCGAATCATCTTACCACAAACCCCAACACTGATAGTATTGAAAAATTAGGCGCAAAAAGCCTCAACTCCGTATCCGCACAAGTAAAGTGTGTACAAAACAGGTTAAGGAACACTCATGGAGTTGGAAATTAAGTAAAAAATCACTCAAATATTAGGCAAAATTAAAAGGACAGCAAGTGAATAAAAATTGAGCCTTAGATAAAAAGAAAACAAAGTAGAGCAACCCATTAGAGAGTATTTACATCGGAATTTCATAGTCAGTTCCTATAATGAGCTAGTGAGAACAAAACAAAAAAATAAAAATAAAAATTCCACCAAATTATACAACTTGAGACTTATTCAACTCTTATTTTTCTTCATTTTTCTCTCTTTTTTTATGCAGAGATTTTTTTTTCTTTCTTTTCTGTAGTTTTTTTTCACCAAAAGAACAAACAAAACAAATATGGAATAAATCAGAATAAAATAAAATAAAATTCCACTCAAAATATATTTACAAACCAAAGGCTCGAATCTTACCATGTAATAACTGGCCGATGATTTCCCTAAGCAGCTACTTACTTTAAAGTTAACATCCACCATGCAAAACAATTAATTCATAAGGGTTAATGAAAATTCACAAGCCATTTTCTCAACTATCTACTCTCTCACAAAAGATGTGTGAGATTAAGAACAAATGCACTTTTACACCAATTTTTTCTCAACCATCAGTGATGACCAACTATCTTACCGCAAGGCTTCGCAATGAAAAGCAAACAATACCCTAGTCGTTAAAAAGCCATGCAACCTAAAACAGTGATTTCTAAACCAAATTGTACACAATTCTAAAAGCATCTATGTGTCTTAAGCATGCACAAATTTAAGTCTCACAAATTAGGCAAACTCTCCAAACCCAAAAACAAATTTATGCACAGGGTATTTAAGTTAATCCCAAAAGCAGCAGCAGCAAGACACGCTAATAAGAACAAAAATAAAAATAAGACTATAAAATAAAATACTAAAAATAAAAATAATAAAATAAAATAAAACTAAAGACCTAATATCCCTCCCCCCACACTTAAACATTACATTGTCCGTAATATGAAATGCATTGAAAAACAAAAACAGTTTGATGTAGAAACTTCCCTGAACAAAAGTGGAGGCGAAGGCACAACACTCTTTACGCCACATCACGAAGATCAATGACTACCTGAAGCTAAGGAATGAGCTCTTTAATGAGAGTAGTGGCCTCACCCAATGCACACTCCAATATTGCAATTCTTGCTTCAAGCTGCTCTACACGTGGATCTGTTAAACCCCATGAACAACATGTGGGCATAGCTTAAGTTCCCTTAACTTTTTCTCCAATTGGACCATCTGGAATCAAACACCTCTTCCCTTTCTTTGAAATATCAAGAATTTTCATAGAATTCAATTTATCCATATCCAAAGCAACCATCAGGCAGCCAATAGTAAGACTAGAAAAATTAGCTGAACTAAAATTTTTAGCAAGCGAAATGACAAATGATCCCAAGATTAGAGGTCTACTATTGCATGAAAAAACTGAGTTAAATTAGCATGCCAACTAATAACAAAAATTCACCCTACATCTCTTAACCATGCCCATAAAAAAATAATTCAGCTTTTGTCACAAAATTTGAACCATTCAGACGAACTAAATATAATGAGGCCAAAAACCTATGAGTATATCGCAAATGATCAACAATGATATTATTAGCCTAGAATATCCCGGTTTAATTTGATAAGTCTAGAATTTACCTATATTTTAGTATATTTTGTGAGCTTAATGCATTGAAATTGAGCTTAAAGGTTGAGATATTGCATGGATTTCTAGTGATTCTAGACTATTTCTCTTAACACAGGGACTTGGATGAAAAGATCTGAAAAAGGAGCTTAAATAAGCAAAAAACCAGAACAAAGAAGGACCAAATAGAATTTCATCCAAAGTCTACAGAATTGGCAAATATTTGATAAAGAAGAAGAAGTCGCCTGGTTGATAAAGGATGAGGTGATATAAGAAGGATAAATGTTCAAGACTCACCTCAGGGATATTATGATGAGGGCGACATTAAGAATTCTTGCCTTCAAACCTCGCAAGACTTGGCGAAATCTTCAGGCGCTAAAAGAGTATCTCGCCATGATGCAGGCGATAAGTAGGTGCTAGAATTTGATATTGCCCAGTAAGGAGTAACATACTTGGCGACATTAGAGATATCTCGCCAAGTGTGTTTATGAGGTAATTTAGAGATGACAAGAAAAAATTAAATCGTCTAAGTGATAGGCGAGATGAAAAGCGATCAACAGGAGAATTCGCTTAAGAAAACTTGTTGCTTGGCGAACAAGTTTAGCGATATTTGTTGAAGTCGTTTGTGTTCAAGCGAGGGAACAGACAACATAAAGAGATAAAATTGTTACTTCGCCAAAATGTGTTTCTTTGTTAGTTTTATTTCAAAATTGCCACTGAGCAAAAACTCTATAAATAGGAGCTCAGTTGAAGCAATAAGGACCTTTTAACAATTTGTTTTTTTTAGCTTAAAATTCTAGATTCTTCTGTACGCTTTATTCATTGTTTTTCGAAGAAGTTTCTAGAGGAAGTTTTGTGCTCTGTTTTCTGTGATCACTAAGATTTAGCTAGAAGATAGTGAAGCAAAGGCTGTGATAGAGTTTAGTTTCTATCTTCCTTGGTGAGATTTAGATCTTTAAGCATATCGATGATGATTTTGTATTGTGCCGAATATTCTGGAGTAGATATGCTAGCTAATAGCTCTGTTTGTATTCGCTGAGATTTGTTGTGAATTATGATTTTGATTGTATGATTCTTGTTCAATTATAGTCAGATTTACTCAATTTTCATGCATTGATTGAATTACAAGAGAGTTAAGTAATCTTGTTGTTTTGAATCTTGATTTAGACTAGAGATGGCGATTAGGTTTCAGATCTAAGAACAGAGGATTGTTGTTCTAGAGATAGACAATAGATCTAATTTTCTACAGATTGTGCTATTTAGTTTTGCAGATTGTAGTATAGAGATATGTGCAACTGTATGATTGAGATCTCTTAGATTAAATTGAGAGATCTTCTACCAGATCTATAATGATGATCTAGAAAGAGAATCTGTGATGTAAAGCTGAATTGTGCAATTTGGATATAATGCTTAGCAGAGATTAGCATATCAACTACTCTATAGTTGAGATCATTTGAAGAACTGAGTACTCATTCCATATTTTGATCGATGAATGTCATTAGTGTCTAAAAACCTCAACACAATTTTATGATTCTTATTATTTGGTTTGTACATAAATTCTTTTGGCAATTCAATTTAGATCTTGATCTCATTCTTGCTTATTAGCTAACAATTCCTATGGAGACGATATCTAAAATACTACATTAGACGTTGATAGAAATTTGGTTCTTTAGTCATTTATACCAGTGCAAGAAATTCCTCATAAAAAATGTAATGCACTATCACTAGTGAACTCAAAATAAAATAGCAGTGGATCAAATTCAGCAGGAAAATCGCAAAAAAACATTCACATAAGAAGGTGATTCAACATCTGCAGCACCAAGAAAACCCAAAGCAACATTAAATTTAGGGGTAGACATAGATTGAGATTTTCCGAAAAACTGAAAACTAACAACCTCATGAGCATTAATATCACCAGCCACAGACTCTATGAACTCAAAACTTGACAAAAATTCAAACACAAGTTCAAAATAAGCAGGCATATCAAAATCAACCAAACAAGACCACCCAACAGCTTCAAAAGCTTTCAAGACATCATCATAGATACCCAACTCAATCATGGTTGGAACATGGAGAGATTTAATTGGAGTTAAAGAGGTATATTTTATCTCATCAAACCTTGTTTGATTGGCTGAATTAGTGAATTTGGTGCCAGATTTATAGGAGGTGGTCTTGTTCTTCTTTTTGATCATTCTATTCCGATGTGCGGAGTGTACTGGAGCACCAATTCCAGCCTCCGAATTCAGAATTAGAAGCGACTTCTAGATGGCTAGTTGTAGTAGAATCACGACATTAACGGATATGACTCGCAATTGATGTTGTAGTAGCGGTAGAGAATGATTTTGGTTAAGAAACAGCTACAACTGGCTCTTGTTAGGCTGCTCGGAACTTGTCACGACTTCAATTTTATCTTTAACTTGGCAGCAAGAGGTGTGGGTAGAGATTTAGAGGCAGACTTACGAGATGGAGGACGACCGAAAGTAGTTCTCACCGTCACTCTTGTGTAAGTTTGGAATGAAGACAATTCTCGCTGTAGTATGAGGCGTTAATGAGGTGGACAAGTTGGTTAAGCATTGGGTGCGTTGAGAAGACAGAGCTCGTCGTGATAAGAGAAATAACGTGCAAAAAGAGGAGCGGCGTGGCTGTTGGCAGAGTGTGTAAGTTGTGTAGCATTGTCAAACGGGCTGCCCGTACCCGTGCGCGTACTGGCTTTTTGCAGGCACGGGCCTATAAAAGCCCGCTTTCCAATGGGCATCATTTTGATGCTCGTGCTCGTCCGTGCGGGCGGGTACGAGTATGCCCGTATTTTTTCCAGTTGATGATTTGGTAAGTTCAAAGATTTATGAATGAACTTTCGCGAGATAGATTATGTTCATTTTTTTATAAGTTAGTACAAATTTGATATTTTTATTAGTAAATTAATTCAAAACATGTCGTTGACATTAGTTAAATCAACTCATTTCCTTTCCATTTCACAGCTAAATGATTTAATTATATAGGATATTTGAAGCCGATTGTATTGTGTCGAAAACACCGGAAGGATATAGGAATAGAACATGAAGTAAAAGATCTTAAAAACAAGCTCAAAGCTAACAACTCATTTTATAGAAAACAAAATCCAACTAAACAAATAATTAACTATACGAGCAGAGTAAACTCATTAAGTTGCACAAACATACTAATGTATTTCAAAATGCTCAAACAGACATAAACATAATATTATAAATAAAGATTCCATCTCCAAAATAAAAAGAGTTAATTGCACTCACACCCCCTGAACAATGACAAATTACATATATATGAACATTTTAGTATTATTATACAATCACACGCCTTCTATCCATAAAAATTAGTGAAAACATAAGGTAAAATTAACTTTAAATGAACATTGCATCATACAAATGTATTTAGAATTGCAAATTTCAGTGTTACATTAATAAATTTATTAATTAAACAAGGTTTTATTATTGGATAAGGGGATGTGAATGTGTATTAATACGAAAATGTTCATTTGTGTGTAATTTACCATCGTCCAGGGAGTGTAAGTGCAATTAACTCAAACAAAAAATATTAGAATGTGAAGTAGCTATCAACACACAAATAAAAATAAAATTAAGATCCAAATTAAAGTTTAGAACACGTATATACATTTAAATGCGGGCATACCCGCGGGTAGCTCATGCCCGGCCCGTACGGGTACGGACCCAAACGGATCGAGCATCAAAAGCCCGCACTATAAACAGTCTTTTAATTTACATGCCCGTACCCGAAAAAAATGCAGACGGACACGGATACCGACGGAAATTAAACCCATTTTAACCATGCTAAAGCTGTGCTGCCGCGAGTGAAGCTTAGTTCTTGTGGTGTTGGTATGTACTATTGTAGGCCGTGGTGTTGGTATTATGGAGGAGCGTGGAGTGGAATCTTGGTTTTGAGTGTGTGGTGTTAGATGTTTATTGGAGTACAACGGCGAAATTCAATTCCAGGGACTGCGCAACCTGAGAACAACGAAAATTAAAGCCAATTTAGGTTTCTTTTGTTTTAATTTATTTTATTATTATTTTTCTTTTTCTAATCCCTAACGTGGTTCAATTTCTTCTCCTTCTCATCAGAAAAGTTGGTCTGTAATTATTTTGTTTTTCTTTACTTACAAGTTAACAAATAAAACAAAGCAAATAATTTCACTAAATGGTTGATAAACATTAGATATTTTTTTTACTAAAAATTTATTTTTTTATTAAACTGAGAAAATTGGAGTAAAAGAAAATTAAAGTAATTTTTTTTAACTAATAAAAGTGGACCAAAAAGAAATTATATATATATTAAAATGAAATAAAAAAAAATAAAATAAGATAAATGAAAGTTTTCTGGGTTGCCTCCCAGTAGTGCTTGTTTTAGTGTTTACGACTAGACGTGCACCAATTTTCGCTTAGTCGCACCATTTAGGGTCCAACTGGATTCCATCGTATTGTCCTGCTTGGAACCCCTCGAAATACGGTTTCAATTTGTGACCGTTCACTTTGAAAACTTTTCCAATTTCTAGATTTTTGACTTCCACTACACCATGAGGAAATATGTTAACAATAACAAATTGACTAATCCACATAGGCTTCAACTTACTAGGAAATAATTTCTAATTAGAATAGTTAAGAAGAACTTTTTGTCCAATTGAAAATGACTTCCTGGATACGTTCAGATCATGACTTCTTTTCAAAGCATCCTTGTAATGATGTGCCCGCAAGTAAGAATCATTTTGTATCACCTCATCTTCTTGAATTTGAAGCTTACGTTGTTGTCCAGCTCTGTCAAGTCTCATGTTGCATTCCTTGATTGCCCAAAAAGTTTTATGCTCTAACTCCACTAGTAACTGACATGCTTTACCGTACACCATCTGAAAATGAGACATTTCAATTGGAGTCTTGTAGGTTGTACGTATGCCCACAGTACATCATCCTGATGAAGGGCCCAGTCTTTCCTCACTACAAGAAAAATGAGTATCAGTTACGGAATTTTTGTGACGTAGTTTTTCCGTCACAAATTGTGACTAATTTGTGATGGACTAGTGATAGAAAAGAATTTGTATTTTGTACTGTCAAATAGTGATGGATTTGTGACATACTAATCTGTCACTATATAAATCTGTGACTAATTCATCATATTTTTATTAGGAATATTTGCCGCCAAATTTTTTTTTTGTTGTTGTAGAGTCAAATTAGTGACGGATTTGGTTCCGTCACTATTATTCCGTAACGAATCTGTCACTAGTTTTTCTATTAACATTTTAATTAAGTTTAGTGACAGAATTGTGACGGATGTCTCAGTCACAAAATATTCAGCTACTAATCTGTCATTGATATAAAATTTAATTTTTACTTTATTTATATATTTAGTGACAAATTGATTTTTGTCACTATTAAGTACACTACATTGTCACGATTCGATCACTTTTGGGTTATTAATTTATTAAAATAATTTCTAATATTTTAACTTATAACCCACTCATTCACATTAATATTTGATATCCAATGCCAGATTTCAATCTGTTCTAAATAATCCTCATACAAAATAATTTCACTCCCACTAAAGCCACCTTTTAGAGTCAAAACTATCATTCTCTTATAAAAATCAAAATTAGATAATACCACTACAGATACTCAAAAAATTTATAAATATTATTTATAATGTCAGTTAGTTATTTATTTATTATGTATTGAGTATGAAATCGTGGACTACATTACATTTAAGTATGTGAGTTATAAATATAAGTAATGATTCGCAGCCTACTCTCTTTTGCCTACTTTTATAACCTTCCTTATGTGTTAAAAGGTGATTGGATGAAAAATTTATGTTTTAATTATAATGAAATCTCTTACCCAATCATGTATTGACATATATGGTAGGCAATAAAAGTAGTCAAAAAATGGTAGGCTACATAGCATTACTCTATAAATATTTATTTATATAAATTTAAAATTTTAATGTTTAATAAATCTTTATTATTATTAATAAGAAACAATTTTTTAATTTTTATCTATAATTAAAAATATTAAAATCTTAATATATAATTATTATTAATAGTAATTGATGGAGCCGAATTCCTCTGGGACTTCGAACCTCTCAAAGTTGGGGCTATGATCTCTAACTATCGTCTCCGAAAATTTCGTGATCCCCTTCTTTGGATGTTTTCCTTACTTATATAGGATTCCTACACGCTCCAGGAAATCCTAACTAACTTTCTAGCTAGAATACCGAGATTCGCGGATACCAAATACCTGCTCCAACTCAGCCTTATATAAGATTTTTCCCATTCGGCCAAAATTCCATCACATATATTTCAGCCGAGCGTCTCTTCCTTCTTTGTCTAGTCGAACTAAGATTCTTTCATTTTGTCAATTTCGGCCGAAATGTGCCAAGTCTTGTGGGCTTGTTTTTCCCAAACTTATTGGAGGATATGTTTCGGCCGAAACACATGTGGCATTATGGGCCCAGACATATAAGAGGGCTAGCTTCGGCCGAAACTATAGGGAAAATAGTTTTCGGCCAAAAAAAATATGAAAGCAGTCACCCTTCATAGTTCGGCCACATATCTCAGAGTGTCATAATATCCATCAGTAACTCCCCCACTCCTGAATTTATTGAAACTTAATAAAATCAGGAGTTATTTGAAATTTCGGCTACAAGATCAATCGATCGAAAACACATCATTATTCAGGGTTTCTTTTGGAGGGAAAAACTAGATGATGTCACTTTTAACCTAACCATGGTTAATTTCTAGGAAAACGCACCGTCTTCTTTAAGGAGACTTTTTCAGTTTTTCAAAACCGATTCACAAACAGAGCATCTCACTCTTCAACTTCTCTCTCTACCGGAGATCTATTCCAGGTGCCAATGACGTCGATGACCAGGTGAGTCACTATTTTTGACACCAGATTTCAAATCGCCATCAGTTGCTGATTCTTTCCCATCTATTTTCAGACCCATTCAAGCCTTATTCCGACGAGTGTTGAAACTCCTTCTTCGCTGTTCTTCACCTTCGAAAACCAGGTAGGTCTTGAAAAAGGACTCTTTCCCTTATTTAATCCATTATGTTCTGATAAGTTGTAGGTTTTTCGTTTGTCTATTCGTCGTTCTGTAAGTAAACACAAATTTTATTCGGCCGTATTTTTCCAGACCTAGGAACTTAGATCACCCTTGCCATTGATCCTACTGCGGCCGAATATACTAATTACTTACTTTTGGATAGGCGACCCTACTGCGGCTGAATGCATCAATTGATGACCATAGGATAGGCTATTGTATCCCTAAAAATAGCGGTCGCAATAATAGTGTTCGATCACAATTTAGATCGATCGAAAAGAAGTACATCGATCGGGCTACTTCACACTCCTATTAACTTTACTAACAACAATCTTTTTGGGTTCAGGAGCCACATGGAAAACTCAAGTCGTAGACAATCAAGGAGGAGAATATTGCGATCGGACGAAGCCGTCTTAGGACTACCCATCCAGTCTTTAGATAGGCAATGCAGCCCCAACGGCCGTAGTGTTAGAATAACTTCTACCTCCTCCAGCTCGAGTTCCTCACAAAGCAGACATTCGGCCAAAGAAATAGAGGTTACACTGGCAAGTTCAGAACCTCATAATCATTTACCATATGGAATGGCAGAAACAAGGATTGTTTCTCGGCCGCAGGGACAAGGTATCCCATTGATTGACCTGAAAAACCCACAACCACATCTTCGTGATATCAACCGAAGCATTAGGCCCTACACATCACTTTGTAGCCACACTTGGACAAATTTGACTGAAGCTTCTCTTAGATTGATGAGAATCAAATACGACATCACCGACAATGTCAAATTAGCTTTGCCAGCTGACCATGAACATCCTGGTTGGTTAGTACCTGGGTGGCACTTCTTCTACCTGGATCCATTGGCGAACGGGGTCCGTTTTCCCATTAAAGGTTTGGCAAAAATGGTTTTAGATCATTACGAAATTGCCCCAAGCCAATTATGTCCTGGCGGATGGAACATATTGCTGGCTCTTGATGTATTGGGTTAACAACAGGGTTACAGCCACTCTCTATCGATGACTTTTTACAGAGTTGTTCTCTACGCGAGCATGACCGAGACAGAGGTCGGTATAGCATCTGCGTGCGGTCGAAACCAAATGCTCCTATAGTAGGTTTACCGACAAGAGATGATAAGGTTTGGAAATTATCTTATTTCTTCGCAAGAGGAAATATTGTGGCCGGTAATACTCCTTTAATTTCGCAATGGTGGCTTATAGGTATTTTCTTCATGTAATAAGCTTTATTTCCTTTGACCGCTAAGCTGACTTGACTTTTCTTTTTTGGCAGATTCAAGCTACCTCAGCAAGAAAAGGGACTTCGACTGCATACGATAGAGGACAGCGCGACTGTTAGCGGCCGAAGAAAAAAATGTCTGTGGAAAAAGCTTTCTGAGCCCTCCAAATTGTACCCCTCCTTCCTCTGGTCGGGCGTAAAGTCTCGGATTGAAGGTAGGTCCTATCCTCTACCTAAATCCGTATTTGGTTGGACACTTGTAAGAGTTTCCAGCAAATAATTGTTTAGACACCGGTTTCTTGACCCTGTTACGCCTTTGGAGCGCATGGTTGTAGGCGAATCAATGGAGGCTGCAAGGAGGAGAGCAAAAGACATTTCTTTTCTCGACTTGGAAGAAACGATGAGGGATCGACAAAATAAAGGGAAGAAAGGCAAGTCCAAGAAGAAGAAGAATGCGGCTGAAGAGGAGCGAGGAAAAGAACATGAAACTAATGTGAGCCCTGTGACACTGGAAACCCCAAAACGGCTGAAAAGGCCTCCAGTGGATGATTTGAGTCAATCTATGGAATCTATTTCTCTGATAGACCATCCCGAATCCGGCCTCCAGCTCCCTGATGGGAAGCCATTTGAACATTGATCGTCAAGCTATCTCCAATTGGGGTGACGACAGACTAGTCGAATTTGCGGCCTCTCGAGCTCAACAGGTATATTAAGCTATAGCACTTCTTATTTCCCTTTCCCTATCTTATTCGTTATTCTTTGCAGGAGGCGTTTATTGCATATGAGATAGTCAGAGGTGAGCTCGCTACTTCCCGGTCGAAGCTGGAGCAAAGTCAGGACCGTTTGAAGTCTGCGACAGAGAAATTGGATACCGAAAACACCACAATTGCAGATCTTAACACCAAATATAATGATCTCCTGACCAAAAGGACTAGTTTGGAATACCACGTCCGCACCCTCGAGGAAGATTTGAAAGTTATGAAAACGGCCGTCGACTTGAAGACCAAGTATGATTTGTTCAAGGAATTTGAACAACATGGGGGATCTGAATGGGATCTTCAAGCAGCCTTTAAAGCCTGGGAGGCCTTCATCTCCTGTGAGGAAGAGGCCGAAGATGATTGAGAAGATGATTACGATGGGGGAGACGATATGGAAGGACCATCGAACCCAGCTGGGGAGGAGGGAGAAGACGAGCAGTCGTAACCTGCTCGAAGTATTTTTGCGGCCGCCCCTTTTAAATTTTATTTGAAGTATTTTTGGCCAATTAATCTTCGATCACTAGCCATTTGCTTTTTTTGGTTTTGAACTGTTTGTTATTCGAATTTTATAACTAGTTATGTTAACGTTCGGATTTAGTCTTTTATCATTTTCTGCAAACCAAACTACCAAGCAAATTGAACTTTTGTATTAAGAGGCTCATTCAATACAGCCGGCAAATGTATATGCCGAACTCATAACAGAGTGATTTATGATACAACAAAAAATTTTGTGGCTAGAAAGTGTGCGGCCGCTTCATATGGGTACAATTTGAGCCCATTCGAGTCGCAGTAATCCTGAGAATGACGATTTTATGCATTAGGTGAATCCACGAATTGGGTTTTTGAGAATTCAAAATGGTCATGAAAACGTACTAGAAATCATGGGTCGATCCCTGCTGCGCCCATCGCCTGAGGAGGTCGTTGATGGACTCACTGCGTGACCTGAATTTTATTTTTTTTTTTAGCGTGGTGCCTTATTAGATAGAATAGTCTAATGCTTGCCTGCTACCACGGCCTATCTCGGGCGCGGTATTAGGAGAAGAAAAACTAAATAGAATGCTATGTCAGGAAGGTACCTTATTGAATCCACAGTTTTGAGTGTGCCAAGTTCCAAAGGTTAGGCAGCCTCTTTCCCTCGCTATCCGCCAGGAGGTACGCGCCTCGTCCGAATGCTTTTAGGATAGTATAGGGCCCTTCCCAGTTTGGCGTAAGTTTTCCGTCACCTGGTATCTTAGTGTTTTGGAAGACTTTCCTCAACACTCTCTCGCCAGGTTTAAACCTGCGTATCCGGGTCTTACTGGCGTGTGACCGCGCTAGGGCTTGTTGGTATGATTCGATACTGACCAAAGCCGTTTCTCGCCTTTCGTCAATAGTGCCCTTGTTCGGTGACAGTACCTCCTCGTTCCATTTCTGGTCAATCATCGATTTGACTATAGTAATACGCATCTCGCTTGGTATCACTGCATCTGTGCCGTAGACCAGTGCGAAGGGCGTGTCGCCTGTTGCCCGTTTAGGTGTACAGCGATAGGCTCAAAGCACCTCGTGAGGTTTATCATCCCATGTTGTCTTAACTCTGCCTACCTTTTTTTTATCATTCCTATGATTGTTTTGTTGGTCGACTCCGCTTGCTCGTTGGACTGTGGGTATCAGGGGTGTCGAGTAATGTTGCTTAATGTTCCAATTGCTACAAAATATTTTGAAGTTCTTGAACTAAACTGTGTCCCATTGTCTACTACTATCTCCTTTTGGACGCCGAATATACAGATGATTTGCTGCCAAACAAAAGCCATCATTTCGCGGTTGCATATGTTTGCTAGTGGGGCTGCTTCCGCCCACTTAGTGAAGTTATCGATGGCAATAAGTATGTACTCATTGCCATTCGCGGTCTTTTGTAGTTTACCAACTATATCCATCCCCCATCGAGCGAAGGGTTAGGAAGGGAAAAAGGGGTGTAGTTCTTCTACAGGCAAATGGGTTATGCTTGCGTGTTTTTGACATTCTGGGCATTTAAGGACAACGTTGCGGGCATCATCCCTCATCGTCGGCCAGTAGTACCCTGCTCGGTGGGCTGCCAGTGCCAAGGATCAAGGGCCGCAGTGTCCTTCAGCGCTGCGGTGGTGCAGTTCGCTGAGGAGGTAGGAGATTTCAGGCCCGTTTACGCACCTAAGCAATGGTCCATCAAGGGATCTCCTGTAAAGGACACGGTCTGGATCGCCAGGAAGACCAATCAGTGTATAGTGGGCAGCCTTCGCCTTGATCTTGCGGGCCATTTGTTTATCGGCAGGCAGTTCGTAGTATTGCATGTAACGTCTAATTGGCGTCCTCTAGTCGCTTTCTTTGATGGAGAATGTTTCAGGTGCAGATTGTTTGCGTAATACGGATTGACGGAGTATGGTGATTAGTACGTTTCGGGCGTAGCTCCCTTCTGTCGTGGCGCTGAGATTGGCTAGTAAATCTACCCTGAGATTGCGATCTCGTGGTACCTGCTGGATCGTGAATCGTTCCACCCGCCCAGTAGTTGGTCTATAATTTTCAGGTAGGAGATCATTTTGGTGTCTTTTGCTTGATAGTGTCCTCTTACTTTGTTTGCTACTAGCTGGCTGTCACTATGCACTTGTATGTTTTTTGCACCCATCTCCATAGCTGACTACAATCCAAGTATTAGCGCCTCGTACTCTGCTTTGCTGTTGGTCGTCCGACATTCGCACTTGATTGCCCTTTCTAATATGTCGCCTTCTGGTGTTATAAGCACCATTCCCAGACCGCTGCCTCTCTGGCTGGTGGCTCCGTTTACGAACAGTTTTCCATGCTTGTAGCAGGTTGTCCGCTATGCTGTGGACTTCGTTTGTCTCTTTTTCGGCCGCAGTATACGTGAAGTCGGCATGGAAGTCAGCCAATGCTTGGGATTTGACGGCTGATCTGTGGCGGAAAGTAATGTCGTGTTCGCTTAGCTCGACGGCCCATTTTACCATTCTTTCAGAGAGCTCCGGCCTGTGAAGGATTGCTCTGATGGGGTGTTCATTTACAACCATGATGGGATGCGATTGGAAGTATGGTCTGAGTTTTCTGGCTGCGGTTATGAGGGCTAGGACCAGTTACTCCATAAGCATGTATCTCTCTTCGGCGGGGAGTAACCCTTTGCTGATATAGTATACAGGTGCATGCTTTGTCCCTTCGGCCCGGGCTAGAACTGCGCTGACGGCTGTTTCGGAAACGGATAGGTATAGTAACAGTTCCTCTTCGTCGAGTGCCTTGGACAGGACCGTCTTGGTTGACAGTTGCTCTTTGATAGCCTTTAGCGCTTCTTGGCACGATTGGTCCCATTCAAACGGGACATCCTTCTTTAGGAGTCGGAATAAGGGACGGCATTTCTCGGACGAGGCTGGTATGAACCTGTTTAGTGCTGCTAGGCGGCCTGTTAGCTTTTGGATGTCTCTTTTTACCTTCAGCTGTCCGATATTTTCTATTGCTCGCACTTGGTCTGGGTCACTTCTATGCCTCTCTTGGTGACTAGGTAACCTAGGAATTTCTCAGAAGCGATGCCAAATGAACATTTGGAAAGGTTTAGCTACATGTTGTATCGTTCAAACACTTGAAATGCATGTTCTATGTGGTCGAGGTGCTCTCAGTTTTCAGAGACTTGACCAGCACGTCGTCGATGTATACTTCCATGGTCTTGCCGATATGGTTAGCAAACATGCTGTTGATGAGTCTCTGGTACGTGGCCCCTGCATTTTTGAGACCGAAGGGCATCACCTTGTAGCAGTAAGTGCCTCTTTCTGTTATGAACGCCGTTTTTTCGGCGTCGGCGCTGTGCATCAGTATTTGGTTGTACCCGCTGAAGGCGTCCATAAAGCTCAGTAGTTCGTGCTCGGCTGTAGCGTCGACTATAGTGTCTATGTGTGGCAGGGGGAATGAGTCTTTGGGGAAAGTTTTATTTAGGTCAATGAAATCTATGCAGACCCTTCACTTGCCGTTCTTTTTGCGCACCACAACAACGTTGGCCAACCAATCTGGGTATTGTACCTCTCGCACCGACCCGATGCTCTGAGCTTTTCCACTTCTTCAATTATGACTTTGTTGCGGTCGGGCGCGAACTTTCGTCTTTTCTGCTTGACAGGCTTATACTTTGGGTCCACGTTCAGCTGATGTGTTATAATGTTCTGGTCAATGCCTGTCATGTCTTCATGGCTCCAGGCGAAGCAGTGACACTAGGTGGATAGGAAGTGGACGAGCTTCTCCCTGGCCGATGCGTCGAGTCTAGAACGGATAAGTACCTTTTTAGTGTTGTCAGATGGGTGGATAGGTACTTCGTCTAATGTGTGCTCCACCTCTTTTGCGTGTGGAGCACTCTGTAATTGCTATGCTGTCATAGGTTGGCATTTCATTTCGTTTGCGTAGGATGCCCTTGAAGCAGCTTGATCCCCCTTTATCTGTTTGACGCTTAGCTTTGTTGGAAATTTGATCACTTGATGGTATGTGGAGGGGACAGCTCTCATATCGTGTAGCCATGGACAGCCTAGTATGGCGTTGAAGCAGGAGGGTCCCTCCAATACGCAGAAGCGGGTATACTTGTTGGCTCTTTCGGCCCATACTGGTAGTTCGATTTCGTCGATTGTATGTTTAGCCTCCCTGCTAAAGCCAATTAGGACCATGGCTTGTCTGGCTATCTTGGATTCTTCCACTTGCATTTCTTTCAATGTGTCCAGATAGATGATGTTGACTGAGGAGCCATTGTCTTCCAGTATCCTTTTGATAAGGCAATTGGCTATCCCCAACGAGATGACTAAGGCGTCATGGTGTGGATTAAGGACGTCGATACTTTCCTTGAAGTTTAAGGTAACTTCCAGTTCGTCCTCGACCGAAAGTGTCCCTTCGGCCCTCTCGGTGACATTGTGTACACGGCGCATGCTCTTTTTGGCAGTCGAGTATGTGGTTCCGCATTCGAGTTATCCGCCCTTGATTACATGGACTGTGCGCACCATCTGAGGCTCTTGTTGCTCCTGTGGTGGCTGGTTGTCGGTTTGTGGGTTGGTTTGTGCTAGGAACCTCCTCAGGTGCCCTTATTGCAGCAAGCGATCCACTTCGTATTTGAGTGCCACGCAATCAGCCGTAATGTGACCGAAGTCATCGTGAAAAGCGCATTGTTTTGTTACATCTCTTTTCTTAGGGTTGGAGCGTAACTTCCCTGGCCATCTGACGGTATGGCTGAGTTTGCCAAGCTCGTGCATGAGTTGTTCTGTGGTGATGATGAGGTCATTTCTCGGTGGTTGTGGTCGCGCCTCAGCATGTACCGCATTGGTCTGATTAGCATCGTGTCTAGGCAACGGTGTGCGGTCATACAGTGTGTAATGCGGGTGATTGCGGTCCCTATTTCTGTTGTCTAGTTTCGGTGTATGTGTGGACTGTCGGCCGATGGTTGGTTCGCGGGGGACCCACCTATCGTCTTCTTCCCATCTGGCTTGAGCGAAACCACGGGACAAGGTTTCTTCCATCGTTCTTGGCTTGTATTTGATTAAGTCAGTGTAGAGATCTGAACCTTGAAGCAATCCTTTGGCGAATGCGCGGATGGCCGTGTCTTGGTTACAGTTTGGTATCGTTATCTTCTCCTTGTGGAACCTTGCGATTTAGACTCTAAGGGATTCGCCGCTTCTCTGTCGAATGGCGTAGAGGTCGTCGGATTGCCTCTCTGGTTTGCAGTTGCAAGCAAAGTTTTCTACGAACGAGTCCGTCAGCTCTGAGAACGACCCGATCGTACTGATTGGCAGGTTCACATACCACTCCAAAGCTGGTTCCGAGAGTGAATTTTCGAATAACTTGCAGAACCCGGCTTCCCGTATTTCCCTAAGGAGCGAGGTCGTCAACATCGCTTGTCGGTAGTGGACGATGTGATCGTCCGGGTCGGTTGTGCCATCGTACATCTTGAATCTTGGTGTCGTGAACTTGTTGGGCAAGTCCACCAGGGCGATTTCGTCAGCGAATGGCGTTACAGTAAAAGAGCCTTTTGTTGACCTGCGTAGTGGAGGCGGTATGCCTAGTAGAAACCGTATCATCTCTTCCATCTCTTGCAATCGCTTGGCCACTTCTTGTGGGATGTCGTGACCTTGCGTTCGATACCTTTCTGCACATGGCGGCTGCGGGGTTAACGACAGGTGTTGTCATGTTTCTTGGATCGTTGATCCGCAGTCTTGGGGTGGCCCATTGCGATCTTGGGTTGGTTTGTTCCGTCAGTGCGCCCTCAGTTTGTGGAAATGTTGACCTCTCGTTAGTGTTGGGTGGCGTATTCGCCAGGATTTCCTCCAGGTCATCATCGTCGTCAAAAGCAGAAACATCTAACCGACGGATAGGTGAGGTCGTACCTTCGTTTTGGCCCAAGATTTGTCCGGTATTTAATAATTGTTCGCGTCTCGCCGTCTGGTTGTCGTCGAGTTGTCTCTGCCCGCCTTTCTTGCTGGCTTCTGCTTGCTTGCGCGTTATCTCCTTCTGCGGCGGACGTATCCCCTCGACGGTTGCTTTGAGATTTCTATTTTCTTCCTCCAATGCGGCCAGCCTCGCCATTAGTTGAGAAAGGGTGTCGGTTTGTTGTGATTGATCGTTTGGCGTGGACGGATCGTCGGCTCCCTGAGTGGTTGTCGACATCTTTTGTTAATTCTTGGTGTTTCCGATCTGCTATGTTGAGTTGTTGTCTGTTGATTTGGAGACGGAGGAGAGCTCCCACGGTGGGCGCCAAACTGATGGAGCCGAATTCCTCTGGGACTTTGAACCCCTCAAGGTTGGGGCTATGATCTCTAACTGTCGTCTCCGAAAATTTCGTGATCCCCTTCTTTGGATGTTTTCATTGCTTATATAGGATTCTTACATGCTCCAAGAAATCCTAACTAACTTTCCAGCTAGAACACCGAGATTCGCGGATACCAAATACCTGCTCCAACTCAACCTTCTAGAAGATTTTTCCCATTCGGCCGAAATTCTAACACATATATTTCGGCCGAGCATCTCTTCCTACTTTGTCTAGTTGAACTCAAGATTCTTTCATTTTGTCAATTTCAGCCGAAATTTGCCAAGTCTTGTGGGCTTGTTTTTCCCAAACTTATTGGAGGACATGTTTCGGCCGAAACACATGTTATATCCCTAGGAGCCTTAACTATGCAAGCTTCTCCTTTAGTACGTCAAAAGCTGTTTTACAGTCCTCATCAAAATTTAGTGGTACGTTTTTCTTTAGCAATTGACAGAGAGGTTAGGTTATCTTCGAGAAGTCTTTTATAAACCTCCTGTAAAATCCTGCATGGCCAAGAAAAGAGTGCACATCCCGTATGCTCACCGGGTAAGGTAAAGACTGCATAACATTAATTTTTGCTTCGTCTACATCAAATCCACGAGCAAAAACAATATGACCTAATATTAAGCTGTGATCAACCATAAAATGACACTACTCATAGCTCTATATCAGGTTAAGTTCAATACATCGTTGCAAAACTTTTCCAAGATTAAGTAAACAAGCATCAAAGGAATCACCATAAATTGTGAAATCATCCATGAAAACCTCAATGATATTCTCCACATAATCAGAAAAAATACTCACCATACACCTCTAAAATGTAGCCGGTGCATTGCACAAGCTGAATGGTATCCTTCGAGAAGCAAAAGTTCTGAACGGACAAGTGAAGGTAGTCAGTCGTTTCTTGATCCTCAAGCGCAATGGATATCTGATAAAAACCTTAAAGACCATCAAGACAACAATAATGAGACTCTCCTGCTAATCTTTCTAACATTTGATCAATAAATGACATATGAAAATGATCTTTCGTAGTAGAAGCGTTGAGCTTTCTATAATCAATACAAACCCTCCACCCATTTTGAACACGAGTGGGTACCAACTCACCATTTTCTCTTTCAACTACAATAATACCTGTCTTCTTTGGAACAACTTGAACTAGACTTACCCATTTACTGTCCGATATTGGATAGATCATAGCGGCATCTAGAAGTTTTTGAACCTCCTTCTTGACCCCTTCCATCATTAAAGGATTTAGTCCCCTCTGAGCCTGTGTAATTTGCTTGTTATCCTCCTCAAAAAGACTCTTATGCTTACATGTTGACGGACTGATGCCTATGATATCATTAATAGTCCATCCAATAGCTTCTTTGTATCCCTTGAGCAATTGAACGAGTTGCTCTCCCTGTCCAAGCTTCAACTTATTAGAGATAATCACATGCAGTGTCTCTTCCTTGTCCAAATAGACATACTTCAAATGATTGAGCAGTGGCTTCAGTTCCAAAATCGGTGCCTGCAAATTTGAAGGTAAAGGAGCCTTAGCTGAGGTCATAGCTAATTTTGGTCGGCTACTTACTTGGGGTTTCAACGTCTCCAATTCATACAGTACTTCAGTTAGTCCTTTATTGAGTGGAAATTCTAACTCTTCATCTCCTGCTTTTAGATTTTTGCAAAGCACAATATCTTATTCATCTCCTCTACTTAGTTCAAAACATTATTAGACAAAAGAATCTATCAAATCGATTCTGCAAACACTAGAAAAATCATTAGGATGTTTCATGGCATCAAAAATATTAAATTTAGCGATCTCACCATCAAACTCCATAAATAAAGTACGCTCATGTACATTGATCTTAGTCTTTGCAATACTGAGAAAAGGTCTTCCTAGAAACATATAAGATGGAGTTGTAGAAATATCTTTACTACCATATCCAACACATAAAAATCAGCAGGAAATATTAAACCCTGAACTTTATCAAGAACATCCTCTAGAACACCTGTTTCTTTCAAGTCACTCATTTTTAAGCATAAATATAGAGAATAAGGCATAACATTTAGCGAAGCTCCTAAGTTACACATAGCTCTTTTTATCTCTACACTACCAATAGTACATGGAATAGCAAAACAAACCTGGGTCCTCCGATTTTGGAGGAAGCTTTTTCTGTAAGACTGCAGAAAAATTCTATCCCATCAAAACCTTCTCATACCTAACCTGCCTTTTCTTGTTCACACACAGTTCTTTGAAAAATTTAGCATATTTAGGTATCAACTTAATAACATCAAGTTAGAGAATATTTACCTCAACCTTACTGAAAGTTTCAAAAATCTATTTTTCCTCCTTATCTCGTTTGGATTCTTGAAGTCTCTCAGGAAATGGAGGTTTGGTTTCTAGAACTCTAGGTGTCAGTTGAACGGGTTTCTCAATTTCTTTTTCCTCCCATGACACTTGCCTGTGAGCACAACTTTCTTCTGATGTTAGGGTTTTATTTCTTATGTTGGTTTTCTCCTCCCGTGACCTATGGCTATACTTACAGTCCTTTTCCGAAGTTAGCGTTTCTTCCTGTGTCCCCTGATTGTGATCATAGCACTTCTCAACAATTGGTTCTGGCAACTGTTTTCCACTCCTAAGTGTGACTGCAGAGACATTCTTTGGATTTGTCTCCGTTTGTGAAGGAAGCTTTCCCTGTGACTCCACTCTACCCACGGTAGTTGCAAGCTGACTCATCTGCTTCTCTAAATTCTAGATCCTAGCCTTGGTGTCCTGTTGAAATTGTTGGGTGTTAGTTACCAACTATTTGACAATATCAGCTAGAGAATTACCTGATTGTTGCTGATTCTGGCTTTGAAAATTCTGTGGCCTTTGCTAATAATTTTTCTGACCATATCTTAGATTAGGATGATCCCTCAACCCTGGATTATAGGTGTTAGAGTAGGGATCATATCTCCTTTGACCTCTATAAAATGTTGCATTGACATGCTCAGTTGAATCATCTTGCAGTGTTGGACAAGCATCAGTGGGATGTTCTAACAAAGCACATATTCCACATGACCTTACTTGTGAGCACGGCTGGGTCACAACCTTTCTTGTAGCTTATTGGTGGATCAAAACGTTAGCTCTTTAATTATATTTGACAATGTAGAAGAGCATATCTCATTGGCAGTTCTCGAGGGTTTCGGGCGAGCGTTGTGGTTGCCTGCAGCTGTTGCCATGGTGTCAATCAAGTCTCTGGCCTGTTGAGGAGTCTTAATTTCCATGGATCCACCACTAGTTGCATCAATCATGTGTCTCTCCATGGAAGTAAACCATCATAAAAATACATAATTAATAACTCCTCGGGCAGTCCATGTTGTGGGCATCTGGCACAAGTCCTCTTGAATTTCTCCAAATAGTCATGAAGAGACTCCAAATCTTTCTGTTTGCTGCTACAAATTTCTCTGCTAAGTGTTACAGCTCGCAAGGCAGGGAAGAATCTATCTAAAACTACCCAAATCAACTGATGCTAGAATGTGGTTGAACCAAATGGTAAGTAGAGCACCCATTCTCTAGCAGCATCCACTAAGAAAAAGGAGAATGCTCTTAACTTAATTTGCTCTTCAGTCACCCCTTATGACTTAATAGTTGAGCAGACCATGTGAAAAGCCTTAAGATGCTTATGGGGATCTTCATTATCCAACCCATGGAAAGTAGGAAATAATTAAATCAAGCTAGACTTTAGCTCGAATGTCCTTTTTATTTCCGGATAGGTGATGCACAATGGAGTTTGGTTGACTTGCTGTTGTTCTAACTCTCTGAGTGTACGTTCATGTCCATTCGCTGCCATTATCTTAGTTGTGAGCACAGCTAAGGTACTAGTATCACAAAGTTCATCACCAACTGTGTTATGAGTGGGACCTGTGAGCACAGGTAAGGTTTCACCTCCTTAAGAGTCCACAGAATACGTTTTCTGATTCCTGAGGACTTGCTTTCTTGCTCTTGCTTCCTTTCGTAGTCTCCTAGTATTTCTCTCAATTTTTGGATCGTATAGAAGTTCTCTTATATGATCAGACCAGATCATACACAAAATAGAAAATTAATCAGTATTGTTCCCCGGCAACGACGCCAAAATTTCTGTAATAAACTGTAGATAGTAATATGATTGGGTGCATATTATGCATTATTTATGTTTATTTCCCTACTTAATTTTGGACTAAACTGAAGGATTTGATACTTAATTGATTTATTTTGTGATTTTTTGCAGATTGGAGATGATTTTGCAATTAAGAGAAGATCTGAGGGTTGAAAGAACAATTTTACAAGGATTGATGTTAAAGACCAAGTCAAATTTCAAGTTCAACAGCATTTTTAGATTTTATTCAAATTTTTCAGTTTAGATTTTTAGGATTTTTATTTTTAAGTTTCAGTTATGAGATTATATTAGTTTTGATAGAAAGAGAACATGGGGGGAGATTTTCTATCTTTGGTATCCACTGAGTTTTTATTCTGGGTTTATTTTTGTACGTACAATTTTTTTAATTCTAGAATGATGTTGTTAGCTATGCCCGCAGCTAGCTAAACTCTCATAATCCAGTAAAGTAATTTCTTTCCTTTATACTCGTTGTGAGAATTGCTATTCATTGTCTATATTATTCAGCATCTACGTGTTTTCTGCTCTACTTGGTTTAGGTTGAATATGCTTTTATATTTGGTTGATTAATTGCACGGTTAATTAATTGATTATTCTAGCATCCCACTATTCGATTAGGTTAAACTGTACATGTTTAATTTAATTAATTTTTGTAGCAAACATCGTGATACGTCGTGCTGTGAGAACTCGTGGTCATAATTAAATAAGCGCGCTGAGTGATTTATTTGTTATGGGCATAGGTCTTCCTAGTTTTTAATGCAACCTACGGTTTAGGTTAGTGGCTGGTTAGTAGGCGCTGAGTCCAATCAGTCTAATAAGTTAGGGAAGATTTATTGTTAGGCGCTGTGTCGACAATTATGACTATGTCTGTTGAATGATGTAATTTATCATTAGATTCAATGATCAACATTTAAAGGATTAGAATTGCTTTGCTGGATTGCTTCTATCAATGGATTACTTTTCTTAATTTAATTCGTATCTTGATTCAACATTCAAACCCCCACATTTTATTTATTTTATTGATAATTTGCTCGCCATCATTATTGATTTCAATTACCGTTCTCTGTGGACTCGACCCTGCTTCTCTATACTACTATTTGCAGGAATTATATTTTGACGGACTCGACACGCGTCAAATTTTTGTGTCGTTGCCGGGGAACGGTTCTTATTTATTTTATTTTTTGGTGTATGACCAGATCTGATCGTACAGGAGAACTTCTTTACGATCCTAAAATTGAGAGAACTTTTAGGAGACTGCGTAAGGAAGCAAAGAGTAGGAAGCAAACTCTTAAAATACTACAGTCTGCCGTATCTGATCAAGGTACATATTCTGAACATGATTTGAATAATTTTGACCTAACTTTAGCTGTGCCCATAACTAGAGAAATGACGATGAACGAAAATCAAACGCTCAGAGAGCTTGGGTGGCCACAGGCTAATCAAACTCCTCTGTGCATCACATATCCTGACACAGAAGGTAACTTCAAACTTAAGTCGGACTGATCCACATTCTACCAATCTTTCGCGGATTAGACAACGAGGACCCTCACAAGCATTTGAAGGCTTTCCACGTGACATGCTCAACGATGAAGCCGCAAGGGGTCAGAGAAGAACAAATTAAGCTACGAGCATTCCTTTTTTCTTTAGCTGACGCGGCTATAGAGTGGCTATTCTACTTGCCTCCGGGATTAATCACTTCATGGGACGAGATAGTCAGGGTTTTTCTTGACAAATTTTTCCCTGCTTCACGAGCTGCAACACTTAGAAGGAAAATCTGTGGGAGCAGACAGAAAGACACAGAAAGCCTCTATGACTACTGGGAGAGGTTCAAGTGAACATGTGCCAGTTGTCCTCAACACGAGATCTCTGAGTAGTCATTGATCCTATATTTTATGATGGATTGCTACCAATGGAGAGACAGATGATCGACAAAAGTAATCAATTGATCATCCTATATTTTATGAAAAGGTATTAATGGGACAAAATGTTTCCGCTATTTTACAAAAGAAATTGCCTCCAAAAAGGGATGATCCAGGACTATTTGCAATTCGTTGTACTATCGGTAGTGTAGAAATACAAAGGGCAATGTGTCATTTAAGGGCTTCTCTTAATGTCATGCCATATTCTTTGTTTTTATCATTGAGAATGTGTGCTTTGAAAGAAACAGGTGTGGTGATTCAACTTGCCGATAGGTCTCTCGTATACCCTAAGGGTGTACTAGAGGATGTTTTAGTCAAGGTACAGGGTTTGATCTTTCCTGCAAATTTCTATGTGTTTGATATGGGGGTAATGACATATCTACGACGCCTTCTGATTTGTTGCTAGGGAGACCTTTCCTTAGCACTGCAAATACAAAAATAGACGTTTATAATGGGACTTTAACTATGGAGTTTGATGGCGAGATTGCAAATTTTAATGTTTTTGATGCAATGAGGTACCCTAATGATTTATCTAGTGTTTGCAGTTTAGATATTGTTGATCCCATGGTCCAGCAGCTCTTTGAGTTTAGCAGGGAAGATAAACTAGAAGTTGCACTTTGCAATGGTCTATGCTTGGGAGATGAAAAGAGAGATTTTTCTTTCGACGACAGACTATCCGAAGTAGTGTACGAGTTAGAAGCGTTAAAACCCCAAGTAAGTATTAGTCCAAATTTGGTTATGTTCCCAGCTAAGTCACAACTACCTTCCATTGTGCAGGCACCGAGTTTGGAGCTCAAACCATTACCTAAACATCTGAAGTATGCATACTTAGGCAAAGAAGAAACTCTACCTGTGATTGTTTCTAACAAGCTTGATGTCCAGCAAGAAGAGCAACTCATTCAACTGCTCAGAAGTTACAAAGAAGCAATTGGGTGGACTATTAATGATATTAAGGGCATAAGTCCATCCACTTGTATGCACACGATACTTCTGGAGGAGGATAGTAAGTCAATCAGACAATCTCGGAGGCGACTGAATCCTCCAATGATGGAAGTGGTGAAAAAGGAGATTCAAAAACTTTTAGATGCTAATATGATCTACCCAATCTCGGATAGCAAGTGGGTAAGCCTTGTGCAAGTTGTTCCCAAGAAAATAGGTATAACAGTAGTTGAAGGTGATAATGGTGAGATGGTGCCCACCCGTGTTCAAAATGGGTGGTGGGTTTGTATTGATTATCGAAAACTCAATGCTTCAACTAAGAAAGACCATTTTCCTTTACCATTCATTGATCAAATGTTAGAAATGTTAGCTGGAAAATCTCACTAATGTTGTCTTGATGGTCTGTCAGGTTTTTATCAGATACCAGTTGCACCTGAGGATCAGGAAAAAACAACATTCACCTGCCCTTTTGGGACATTTGCTTATCGGCAAATGCCTTTTGGGCTATGCAACACTCCTGGCACATTCCAAAGGTGTATGGTTAGTATTTTTTCTGATTATGTTGAGAATATAATTGAGGTCTTTATGGATGATTTTACAGTTTATGGTGATTCTTTTGATGATTGTTTAATTAACCTTGGAAAAGTCTTATAGCGTTGTGTGGAATTGAACCTTGTATTAAGCTATGAGAAGTGCCATTTTATGGTTGATCATGGCTTAATACTTTGTCATATTGCCTCTTCCAAAGGAATAGAGGTTGATAAAGCTAAAATCAATGTAATACAATCTTTGCCTTACCCCGTGAATGTACGGGAGGTTCGTTCTTTTCTTGGACATGCAGGATTTTATCGAAGATTCATCAAGGACTTTTCAAAGATAACTCAACCTCTCTGCTAATTGCTGAAAAAGGATGTTCCTTTCAAATTTGATGAAGAGTGTAAAGAGTCCTTTGACATCCTGAATAAAAAGCTGGTTGCCGCGCCCATAGTTAAATCTCCCAATTGGGACGTGCCATTTGAAATCATGTGTGATGCCAGTGACCGAGCTGTGGGCGCTGTCCTGGGGCAGAGAATTGATAAAGAACCACACGTGATCTATTATGCTTCCAGAACCTTAGACAGTGCACAGTGCAACTATACAACCACAGAGAAGGAGCTTTTAGCTATTGTTTTTACTTTAGAAAAGTTCCGTTCATATTTATTATGCACTAAAGTGATTGTCTATTCTGATCATGCAGCATTAAAATATCTGTTAACTAAGAAGGATGCAAAACAAAGATTAATTCGATAGATCCTTCTCCTTCAACAGTTTGATCTCGAAATCAAGGATAAGAAGGGATCAGAAAATTTAGTAGCAGATCACCTAAGTCGATTGACCACATCTGAAGCTACTCAACCACTAAATGATGGTTTTCCTGATGAGCATTTATTCGCTATGGGCGCAGCCTATCCCTGGTACGCTGATATCGTAAATTATTTAGTTACAGGGAAATTTCCTTGTGATATGGTCAGGAGTGCTAGGGAAAAACTAAAAAGGGATTCCAGAAATTACGTGTGGGATGATCCTTACTTATGGAAACACTGTTCAGATCAATTAATTAGACGGTGTATCCCTAAGGAGGAAACTGAATCGATTTTGAGGTCATGTCATACAGAGTCATGCGGAGGTCACTTTGGACCCCGAAGAACAGCTACAAAGGTATTGGACTGTAGGTTTTTCTGGCCCTCTATTTTCTATGATTCATATGTATTTTGTAAATCATGTGATAATTGCCAAAGAACAGGAAGTTTAGGCCGTCGTGATCAAATGCCTATGACCTCTATTGTCACTGTTGAAATTTTTTATGTATGGAGAATTGATTTTATGGGCCCTTTCCCTCCTTCTTCTGGATTTCAATACATATTACTTGCTGTAGATTATGTCTCAAAGTGGGTGGAGCTAAAGCCACCGGTACTGATGATTCCAAAACTGTTGCAGATTTTGTCAGGTGTAACATTTTTAGCAAGTATAGTACTCCAAGAGCATTGATCAGCGATAGAGGGACACATTTTTGCAACCGGGCGATTGAAGCTTTGCTCAAGAAATACGGAGTCACCCATCGGACTTCCACAGCTTACCATCCACAAACTAATGGTCAAGCTGAAGTCTCAAATAGGGAGATAAAGTCAATTTTGGAGAAGACTGTGAATCCATCAAGAAAAGATTGGACATTGCGCTTGGATGATGCATTATGGGCATATCGGACTGCTTATAATGCAGCAATTGGAATGTCTCCATATCGCATGGTGTACGGTAAGACTTGTCAATTGCCAGTTGAACTAGAACACAGGGCTTTTTGGGCGGTGAAAGAGTGCAACATGAGAATGGATGAAGCCGGCCAATAGAGGAAGCTTCAAATTCAAGAACTGGAAGAGATAAGGAATGACGCCTACATAAGGGCGCAACACTTTAAGGAAACAATGAAGAGAACCCATGACCTCTATGTTTCCAGGAAATCATTTTCAGTTGGTCAGAAAATGTTGCTTTATTACTCTACATTGAAACTGTTCCAAGGTAAGTAAAAATCAAAATGGACTGGCCCGTTTGTTATCACTAACATTTTTCCTCATGGTGCAGTAGAGATTAAGAGTTTGGACACAGGCAATATTTTGAAGGTGAATGGACATCAACTGAAGCCATACTACGAAGGGTTCCAAGTGAACCAATATGAAGTACTTCAGTTATGCCCACAACATGCTTCCAGATAAACCTCAACATGTCTAGCTAGAGACGTGAAACCAGGCGCTGCTGGGAGGCAACCCAGATAATTTTGTTTCATTTTCATTATTTATTTACTTTTATATATTTATTTTTATTTTTATTTTTTTTTATTTTTATTTTTATCTTATTATTATTTATTCTCATATTTAATTGCATCTTTATTTTATTTTATTTTCTAGTTTTTTTTAAAAAATAAATAAATAAATAAATAAATAAAAATTAAACTAGGTTGCTTAGTTTTTAGGTTTAAATTTATTTTCCCAATAAAAACAGATTACGATATTAGTTTTTTAATTTTAGGTTTTCTTATTGTTAGAAATAAAAAATAAAAAGAAGGATATTAAAAAAAAAGATAAAAAAGAAAAAGCAATGATGACCTAATAACTGACTAACAAATCAATTTCTCTGCAGGTTGTCTCTCCTTTTCCCAATTCAGCGCCGCATCCAACATACGCATCCCACGCACATCGCCGTCGATAGCCGCCACTCCACCTTCGTCTCAATTGGTCTCTCACTACCTCTCTTCATTTTCTCAACACTACACAGAAGGTCATTTCCTTGAGCATTCATATACACCTTCGCACACATCGCCACGAAACAACGACAGGGCCCACATTCCTCACATTCACTGTCACCAGGTTTTGCGTTCTGTTCCGCAAACGCTGTAACAAGCTCCGACAGTTCACACAATCACAACACTGATCTTCGATGGCCAATATTCGCAGTTCCGAAATGTCGCTCTGTCTCAACGGTCAATGAAACTTCTGCTCCGGTAACCACTTCTGTTCCGGACACTACCACCGGTTCCTCTCGAGTGACTCGCTCCCGCCGACGACCCAGACGACTTGTTATCATACCATCTAAGACTTCTACCGTCACTAAAGAAGTTGGTTCCGAATCTAAAACAATTCCTGCCAAACGCCGCTATCGGTCGGTTTCAGACTCCAGTTCAGACTCTGATTCAGTTCCAGATCCTCCCTCTAGTCCTCCAAATTCAACCGTTCGCACATTCCAAGGGTAGTGTCCACCACCGCGCCTGCGACTAAGGACTGGTAGCACTTCAGACCCAACCGAAGCATCACAGAAACTAGTTAGTCAACCTAAACCGGCTCGGAGAGGAAAATTAGACAAGAAAAGAAGTAAAATGGCCACACCTGCACCTCCGCATTCAGCACTAAAATTCACTGAACCTGCGTACCAAGCGAGGTATGAAGCAGTAAGTGGTAAACCCCTTACCGCTAGTAAGTTTTTACATGTTGAGACTATGAAAGAACTGGGGAATTATGACTATGAAAAGTTGTTTTGCTGCCATTGGTTGGTCTAGTTTACTTGGTATTAATTGTGCTGCCTATTATGAGCTTGTTTATAAATTTTACTCTACTTTTACTTTTGACAAAGTTCAAGTAGTTGACGTGCATTCTCTTAAAGTGATTAGTTTTAGACTTTTGGGCAAGTTTTATTATTTGTCCATTACTAAATTTAATATTGCTTTAGGCGTATTGCATGTTGGTGAGAAAGCTTTGTGTGATTATTGCTCGGATTTTGATCTTGTGCTTGTCTTTCGTGAGTTTACTGGTAATGACACTTTGCATTATAAGTCTGGAATGTCAAAAGGGAGAAATATTAAGTCTAACCATTTGAGATACATTCATAGATTTTTGGCTTTTTCGATTTCTGTTAGGTTAGACGGAACGAATATTGTGTCAAAGTCTGAGTTGTTTTTCTTGTGGTGTATGGAAAATAGGAGGAGGGTCAATTTAGGATTTTGGATTGCGAATACTATTTCTAGTGCAATTACGAATCATCGACCTCTAATTCTGGGCTCTTTTGTTACTGCCAATTGCTCGTCACTTTAATAAATTTGATGATTCTTCTCTTACCATGGGTTGTACGATGGGTGCACCGGATATTTCAAGTTTATCTATTATGAAACTAATAAAAAATCCGAGAAGGGAAAGTGGTATTTTTCTTTTGCAGATTCAAGCAAGGTGGAGGGAGACAATGATCAAGCTGGAACTCCTCTTGTTCCCACAGGTTTTTAGGCTAGACTTGTAGCAGTGGAGAAAAAGATGGATGAAGTAATTGCGCTTCACAAATTGGTCATCCCTTTGCTGAAAAAGATCGTTGAAGCTCATTATGTGACAAGTTCTAGCTAGTCTGAAGACTTGGATGATCATTCGGAGTCCGATGGAGCTCCGTAAGGGGCTCTGTTTTTTTTTTTTTATTTCCTTCCTCACCATTTCAAGGAAGTATCTGTTTACACTTATCTTTCTTTTATTATTATTATTATTATTATTATTTATATTATTATTTTTTTTCTTTTTGTTATTGGACAGTATATATTGAGACAATGTAGATTTAAGTGTGGGGGAGGGATTCTCGTATTTAAATTTTAGATTTTATTTTTTATTTATTTACTTTTTTTTTGTTATGCCCATAAGACTGTAGTTTAATTTTATTTATGCCCATAGGAGTTTGGTCTAATTTTTTTAGTTATGCCCGTAGGATTGATTAAGAGGGTCTATTTAAGTATCGAGACTTAATTTTTGTGTGCGCTTAAGACATTTAGATGCTTATAGAACTTGGTGCAATTTGCTTTAGAAATCACTGTAGTAGGTTGCATGTTTCTTTGACAATTAGGGTTTTAACTTGTTTGCGTTTCATTATGAAGCCTGTGTGGTAAGATGGTTAGTCATCACTAGTAGTTGAGAAAAATTATTTGTAAAAGTGCATTTGATTTTTAATCTCACACATCTTTTGTGAGTGAGTGGATAGGTTGTGATAGCAGCTTGTGAATTTTTATTGACCATGAAATCCCGATGCAGATACTTTTCTGACGGTTTACTCTACTTTATTTATTTTTCTATCTGAGGTTCAATTTTAGTTCACTTGCTGTCCTTTAAATTTTGCCCATTTTTGAGTGTCTTCCTGCTTATATTCCAACTTCATGAGTGCACTCTTGTCTACTTTTTATACACATATTACCTGTGAGGATACGAAGTTGAGACTTTTATATTTAATTTTTTGATACTACTAGTGTTATGCTTCTTGTTTTCTCCTTAATTGTTTGGAAATTAGCAGTACAATGGTGATTTGTTTTGTAAATTGTGTTTAGTTCTGTTTGTATCTACTCTAATTCCAGATTGGAACTTAATTGTGTGCTTTAATTTAATGATGGACCCTCTTTTCTTTGGTTGGCCATTTTTGAATCCTTAGGGAAACTAATTGGTTAGACCACTTTTTGTTTGAGTCTTGGGTAATTTTTATTTGAAGACATACTTGAGGACAAGTATGAGCTAGTGTGGGGGAATTTGATTGGGTGCATATTATGCATTATTTATGTTTATTTCCTACTTAATTTTGGACTAAACTGAAGGATTTGATACTTAATTGCTTTATTTTGTGATTTTGTATTGGAGATGATTTTGCAATTAAGAGAAGATCTGAGGGTTGAAAGGACAATTTTACAAGGATTGATGTTGAAGACCAAGTCAAATTTCAAGTTTAACAGCATTTTTAGATTTTATTCAAATTTTTCAGTTTAGATTTTTTAGGATTTTGATTTTTAAGTTTCAGTTATGAGATTATATTAGTTTTGATAGAAAGAGAACATGAGGGGAGATTTTCTATCTTTGGTATCCACTCAGTTTTTATTCTGGGTTTATTTTTGTACGTACAATTTTTTAATTCTAGAATGATGTTGTTAGCTATGCCCGCAGCTAGCTAAACTCTCATAATCCAGTAAAGTAATTTCTTTCCTTTATACTCGTTGTGAGAATTGCTATTCATTGTCTATATTATTCAGCATCTACGTGTTTTCTGCTCTACTTGGTTTAGGTTAAATATACTTTTATATTTGGTTGATTAATTGCGCGGTTAATTAATTGATTATTCTAGCATCCTGCTATTCGATTAGGTTAAACTGTACATGTTTAATTTAATTAATTTTGGTAGCAAACAGCGTGATACGTCGTGCTGTGAGAACTCGTGGTCGTGCTGTGAGAACTGGTGGTCATAATTAAATAAGCGCGCTGAGTGATTTATTTGTTATGGGCATAGGTCTTCCTAGTTTTTAATGCAACCTACGGTTTAGGTTAGTGGCTGGTTAGTAGGCGCTGAGTCCGATCAGTCTAATAAGTTATGGAAGATTTATTGTTAGGCGCTAAGTCGACAATTGTAATTATGTCTGTTGAATGATGTAATTTATCATTAGATTCAATGATCAACACGTAAAGGATTAGAATTGCTTTGCTGGATTGCTTCTATCAATTGATTACTTTTCTTAATTTAATTCGTATCTTGATTGAACATTCAAACCCCCACATTTTATTTATTTTGTTGATAATTTGGTCGCCATCATTATTGATTTCAATTACCGTTCTTTGTGGACTCGACCCTGCTTCTCTGTACTACTATTTGCAAGAATTATATTTTGACGGACTCGACACACGTCATAATAGTAGGGTCGATCCAGTGAGAACAGTTTAATTAACTTTAATTTTATTGATGATGTAACACCTGAACCCCCGCCTCGACGGAAAGGGGACCCGGAACTCAGATGTCACATGCGAAAACAGATGCAGATATAGATAAACTGATACAGATATACAGAACAGTTATACAAATCAGACATTCCCTATTAAAAAATAATCCCAAACTGACAGTTCAAATAAAAATCTAGTAAAGATAGAAACAAGTTCAAAATGCTCCAATACAAAATACTTATTCTGAAAACATATCCAAAACTTTGTACAACGGGTACAAAGTACTGAAATGAGTCCCACAAAATAAAACAGCAATGAAACAAATATTGAAAGTATGTCAGATGATGTTTAATGCTAGTAATATCCTGTTATCCCACCTGACTGTCTGAACTTAGCAAATTCCATTCCCAAAAAGGAATAAAACATACAAAACAAAAATAAAAACAACGAAGGGTCAGACTATCGATGTCTGGTTAGTAAGCCAATGCCCAACAAGCACACACAAGATGCGTCTTATTTAACAGAATAATATGTCACACACATATGCAGGTTAGTTAACAAACATAGGGTGCAAACAGAAGCAAACAAGTTGTTTATCAAATCTAGTTATCCCAATTAAAACCCCTTTAAGTGATCTAGGATAAGTGATTATAGATTATTTCAATTAATGACTGAAAAGGACATAATAGTTGTCAAATTATTTCAAAATGTAAGACCGTTACCGAATTAAGAGTTTGGTATGTAGTCCGGTTAGCTATTCAGTCAGAGAGCATCACCAGAGTTACCAAATTGTAATTTGGTAAGTAGTCCAGTACCTAGCTCGGTCTGAGAGAAATTATACGAGTTCAATGAGGGTTTAAGTGACAGTTCGGTTTCTATTTCGGTATGAAGCTCGGTCAGAGAGTGTTGAATCCCCTGAGACACACCGAATTGTAATTCGGTAGCTAACTCGGTAAAGAGTTCGGTCAGAGAGGTAGAACAGTCTCTTAAGGCTTTTATTGAACTACAATTCGGTAGCTAATTCGGCATTAAGCTCGATCAGAAAGTATTTCTAATGATCTCGAGGCTGACCGAATTGTAATTCGGTAACCAACTCGGTAAATAGCTCGGCCAAAGACCATTCTACGTCTAAATTTCAAGTTTCAAGTGACAATCCGGTACCTATTTCGATACCTAACTCGGTTACGGACACAAGGCACATTTTCAGTCTAGTTCAAGTTATGTCTTTCGCTATTCATGTTCTAGCTATTATATGGGGTGTATTCCTAACACTTATGGGCCGTTAGGAGTCAGAATTCAACTACCCAAATGTTAGAACCTAAAGAAAATAACTAGCAATAACAAGAATCGAACCAACACATGTCAAACATTTATCATTAGAAACAGAATGAATTCATTATCACAGAATTCAGATTACCAAATTATTCAATGGTGTTTAACTTACCAGGCCTATCCTTAGTTTAATAACAAAAATTGGGAACAGAAAATAGACAGATAGGGTAAAACCCTCAAAGGTGGATCAAAGATCCCAGAAGTGATGTCGTCGTATCCAGACAGTGAGCAAAGCTCTAGAAGTAATGTCGTTGTATCAAAAAAGTGGTTGGCAATCAAGGCCATATACGCTTTCGCGCATCGATGTATACATCTAATTTTCCCTACAGCATGCTGGTCTTATCTTATTAATCTACAGACATGACTTTTTAGCAGATTACAGAGTTCAATATTCAGATTAACAGAATGATACGGACACTAACATTCATGTCCATATATAAGTAGTAGAATTCAATGGATACTTGCAGAATTTTATTCAGATAGAGTACAGATATTAAGGCAGCAATTATACCAAAACAGTTCATATTAAGATGCAGCATATTACACTAACCAATTCAGATTTCAGCTTATAACAGTTTAATCAATTTGCACACAATCAAACAAATAGAAGCAGAATATCGTGATGGCGTAAAAATGGTTACTAACCTTTCTCGCTAAATCCAAATCCATTGAAATTACTCCGGTCGACAATCCCTTACTTGGTCTACACCAAATCAAGAATAGAACCCATAAACTCCCAAATTGAGCAAATTAGGGTTTACAATAATCAAAAATCAAAGTTTCAATTAAAACCCCAAAAGACCCAAATCATCTATATTAAAAACCTAGGGTTTCAAAACCCAAATCAATTTTGGAATCAAACTTCATTTCATCAAAACCCTAATTTAAAAAAAAACCCAAATCAAGTAAAGACGAATTAAATCAAAGGGAAAAGAAAACCATTACCTAGATAAGGAGGAATCAAAATAACACAATTCCCAATAGACATCTTGGAATAAGAAGCTTAGAAATTCACGACTTGGGTTTTTCGGTTTGAGAGAAAAATAAGAACATGTGAAATCAATTTCTAGGTTTTGGTGACAAATGAATCCAAAAGAACTTTTGATATTTATATGGGTGGCAAATATTGCCATAAACCCACATATTTCAAGTGGTTTTAAAAATAACCCAATTTTAGAAATAATTACAAAATTGACTCAAATGTTAAATTGTTTTCAAAATAAATCCAAAAGTCAAACTAGTGAAATCATAAAGTCAAACCGGAAAAGTCAATATTTTTCTAAAATGCCATTTTACCCTTATAATGGAAAATATATAAAAATTAAATAAAATTACAAAATACGCAAACAAATAGCCCAGAATTCAGATGTGACAGATTATCTATAAAATCAAATTGGTAGTTTGAGTGGTAGATTGAAGAATTAAATTACTAAAAATTTGAAATAAAATATCAATTGAGGAAGGTGATCCAGCAAAGTCTGATAAGCATATTAATGTGTCGATCATCGAAGCTAAAAATAAATATATCAAATAGTAACCACAATTATAGTCGTTGATGTAGCGTCTAACAACCTAATCTTCCCTTAATGTTTAGATTAATCGGAAAAGCTCCTTTAAATTAGCCCCTAACCTATCAATAACCCTAACAAGTGCCTGACAAGTTCAACCGTAGATGACATAAAGTATGAGGAAGACCTATAGTCATAGCTAGCAAATCAATAAGTATGTTTATTAACCTATCATCACAACACCACATAGTTTGATATTGTTTGCTACCTAGGTTAAATCAATTAAACAATTACGGATTGAATTTCTTTAACTAGCATGATATTAACTTAATCGATCAACTAACTTACCAAATCAGTTAATCAATCAAGGAAATATATTCAACCCTAAAACCAAATAATCACGGTGATGTAATGAATACTGCAAGTATAAACAACGAAAGTCAATTTTCACAGCACAAAAATTAACTAAAAGACTCTGCTGGATCATAATAATTTAGCTAGCTGTGATCACAGCTAGCATCATTATCATAAAATTGTACGTACAAAATCTAAAATAGATAGAAGAATATAGAAAACAAATCCTTAATGCAAACTCCAGAAAACAAAACGTACCCTATTTCTTGTCTAGAGTCCCTGATATATATCATCCAAATTCTTACACTAAAAGTATGGAAATGAGAAATGAAATGATCCACAAATGGTTATAATTAAAATGTTCATAAATCAAAATATATAAGACTCGGTCTTCAACTGATTCTTCACACTTCACTTGTCAAATTCTTCATGTATCCCTTCAAATTCTTCAAAATTACCAATCAAGATTCAACTGTTTAAAAATCACAAAACAAGCAAAATCATGGACAAATATTCAAATAAACCCGAAAATTATTAAGAAAATCAGTGCACAAAAATACATTCTCTTCGCTCTATCACTTTATCACATACTCTCAAAATCAACATTCATCGTTCCCCTTTGACAAGTAACCGAAGTCTAGAGATTCGATTAAAAGCTCAATAATCGACCTTAAGATGACCACCCAAAATTTGGGGATTTAGTTGAACAACTCCTTAAATTAATATCTATGATCATTCAAATTTGTGAAATTAGTAATGATAAAATCATTCTCCTTCGACGAACAACCGAAATATGGGGATTCGATTAGAAACTCGAAGAACCAACCCAAGATGGTAACCCGAAATCTTAGGATTTCGTCGAGAAAATACTATACACTAATTCTTGATGATCAACTGAAGTCATGGAATTAGTAACTAAATCATTCCCCTTTTATGAAAAACCAAAGCTTGGAGATTAGATTAAAAGCGCAAAAAGTTGAACTGTGATGATCAAGTTTGGAAATTCAGTAGAACAACTTCACAAATTGATGTCACAATTATGTCAAGTACAAAAACTAGTCTCTCGGCGTGATTAACATCAATAAAGAAAAGCAGACAGATGTTCTAACTACACAACAAAGTTATCAAAGATATTATCAATTGAAGTAAACTACAAATATTATGACGGATATGTCATTCTCATTACCAAAACACCAAAAACTTACAAGTAAAAAAAAAAAAAACACTTACTGAAAGTCATAACCACAAGATTAGCTACACAAAAACAAGTTGTGTAAAACTAAACTGAAGGAAAAGGATCCCCAATGGCGCCTCAATATCCAAATCCTCTGAATCAAACTCGCGTAATCGTCTGCAATCTCTACATACCACTGAGTGGCAGCTCAGCTTTAAGAATATCCTGAAGCATATAGTGGTTATAGAGATATTTTTTATCAGGTTCCTCTAAAATCTTTTCCGTCTTAGCCTTGGACTCCATTAGCTCATGATCATGTCCGAAAAAGATCTCAACCAAATCTTTTAAAATAGAGATCTGTGAAAAATATGAAAGTATCATATTTTTAACTAAAATTATATTAATTAGCTGCTAATAAAACAAGTAAAACTTGTTATAATAGTATTTAATACTTTTAGTTTATTTTTTTATTCTAATATTTTATTATTAAAATTTTTTATAATATATTTTTTTAATATTATAGTATGTATACTATTTTTATATTAATTTAATTAATAGTTTATATAAAAAATAATAAATATTATTAAAATTATTATTTAATAGTATTATTAACAAATATTAAAATATTTAACCCATTGTGTTATATATTTAAAAGTACTAGGGTAAATTATACCTTACAAAAAATAAAAGAATAATTATTTTAAGATATTTTTTTATGTCATTTTATAATTGAAACCATTAAAATTATTTATTATTAAATAGTAATTAGCAAACATTGTATCATAATCCTCTCACAACTAATAGTTGATCAAATCGCTAATATAATTCGTCAACCGTTCATTATTACTGTGATCCGTCGATTATTAATCGCTACCAGTTAATTGACAAACAGATCATAGTATATAAAATGCAATATTATGATGAAACAAATTATTTTATTATTATTGTTAATATTAAATTAATAAAATAATATATAAGGTCCATGTTTTGAGAGTTGGAAATAGAAACATAACATTGGATTGTGCAGGCAGCATCACCTATAACTTTGGGGAAGGAGATTTCGGTTTTCGCTGCGAGGTTTAGCAGGCGAAGGCAAGCAATTTCTCGGGTTCATATATTGGGCAAGTTTGCGAGTGCAGTTGGAAATTACAGTGCACATATGGCTGCATATCCTGAGATTAACTGGCCTAAAGTTGCTAAAGAGTTTGTGACTTCATTTGGAATAAGTTTCAATCTCTATGTTACTCACTCAGATAAGCCATTTTTTAATATTCTTCATTCTCTTCAATCCATTTTTCTGTCTACACAGCTGGTTCCTAGCAATGAAAATATTTGGATTAGTTTCTATATTATTTCCTTCTTACTAATGTTTATTGAGTTGTATGCTGAACTTTTTGATGCATTTACAGGATTAAATAATATATTAATTGCTTTTGATCGAGATGTCTGAGGCTATATTTCTTTAGGCTACTTCATACAGGTAAGCTTTTGCTATGCTACTAATGTTTTCCTTTAAACCTTTTCTCACCAAGTATTAAAATTTTTCTTTGATTGAATCTTGATAGATAACTAAAGCTGGGGAGATTCGATCTTTAACTATGCCTCACAAAGTTAATCCTAATGATTTTGAAAATACTAAAGGTAATCTTGGCAAGGCCAATGGGGACTTCTCTTTTCGAAGCTGACTATTTCCTATTGGTAGGTAAAGGCTAGTCGTACTCTAATTAGTGACATACTTAAGCAACTTTTTGTACTCTGTTATTAAAACCAATCCAAGAGTCCCCCAGGTACATTATTTCAGAATTTTCATTTTGAATTCGAATTTCATATATTGTTAAAGTGTAGTTGGTTTTAGAAATGATCTTGATGTCTATATTTGAATTATGGTTGGTGACATATTTCATCACGTGTAGGAAAATGATGCACTTGAGAATGATCAGGATGGACATGAAGTTGGTCCGGCATAAATATAGAAATTATGTTGCAAATCTCTTATTATAATACTAATTTTTTCTATTAAATATTGTGTAGTTTAGGAGCTGAAAATGATATTTTAAGTTGCGCAATATTACAAACATTGACAATTGTTTCTACTTTGTGTAATCCGTTGATGTTATTAAATTATTATTATTTTTTTTAATATGATTAATATATTTTCATTATATATAAACTCATTTCAATATCATAATTTTCTGTTAAGTAGGAAATCATTGTGTCAATTATCAAGTAAGTTAATATGGATTAAAACTGGTAGTTGAATTTGGAATGGTTATTAAATCATTTTCACTACACTGTTCCCTAAAGTGTTAGTTAATACAACTCTTAAAAACTACTAAAAACTATTCTCTAAAGTATTAGTAGTAAATATTCTCAAACACCATAAAACTGTTCACTAAAGTGTTAGTATTAACCGTATTGAAAAATAAAAAACCGTTCCCTAAGTTGTTAGTATTAACCGTTCTTACAAACCCCTTAAAAATCATTTATAAAAGTGTTACTTATAACCGTTCCAAAAAATAAACAAAGTCGAGAACGATTCTGGATACTGTTACGTATAACAGCCAAAACCGTTTCCTTAACCTATAGAAATGGTCGTGTATGGAACGGTTAAATACGGTCTTCATATAATATTAGAACTGTTACTATATATTTAGAGAACGTTTAACACACAATAGGAACGATTTTTGTACAATTCCTAAAGGGTTATTTTCTACTAGTGTACATTTCTTTCCTCTCACACTCTGTTTTCCATATTTGCTGGATAGATCATGTACAAAACTAGCACACTCCAGGGTCACAAGTACGACAAGTCAGGTTTTTGACCTGTCCATAACTCATATAGTGTTGAAGTCACTGATTCTGTTGGGACCTGATTCAGAATATGAGTTATGGTCAAGAGTGCATCTATCCAATATGAGATTGGAACATTAGCTTGTGCCATCATAGTTTTTATCATTTCTTGTAATATCTTATTTCTTCATTCAGCAACTCCGTTCTGCTGTGGAGTGCTAGGAATTGTCAATTGGCAAATTATACATTTTTCTTGACATAACTATTTAAATTGTTCTAATAGATACTCTCGGCCACGATCTGTACAAAGTATTTTAACTGTCCTATCCAACTGATTCTCCACCATAGCAAAAAATTTCATGAAACAATCTAAGGCCTCGAACTTATGGGAGATTAGATAGACGAGACCGTATTGCGTAAAGTAATATATAAAGGTGGTGAAGTATAATGCACCACTCCTACTTTTAACATTCATCGATCCACAAATATCAAAATAAATTAGTTCTAAGGGGTTGTTAGCTCTAGTAGCCTTTCCTATCTAGACAATGACCACAGCTTGCCAACTTAATCTTTTTTTAAAATCCTAAAATCCTCTCTTTGGCCAACCTTTTAAATCTTTCATGTTCTATATGACCGAGTCTAGCATGTTATGTATTCACATCAAAATTTGAAGAAGTAAAGTAAGAAATACTATTATCATGCAAAGAAGAAGAATGTGCATAACAATCAATATTTAAAACCATAAAACCATCTTAAAAGATATCCAAAACCAATAGAAACATCACCATACGATAAAACCAAGCTATCACATTCAAAAACTAATTTTTAGCTATAAGATAAAAGAACAGGAATAGACACTAAATTACGCCTTATGTCAGGAGCAAAGTATATCATGTAGGAAGAACTGTTAGGCTCCTCGCATGATCAGTTTAGAGGAGCCAATTTCCAAAACAACAACACGTGTGTTATTCCATACATATATCCACCAATTATTTTGTGGGATCCGACGGTACTCTATTGAACACCCCTCGTTCTTTAGTTATGTGGTCCGTGGCGCCTGAGCTTATAATCCACATTGGGTGAGCCTTAGCTACTAAAACAAAAATAGAAACTAAAACATTATGTAAGGCATAAGATAGAAAAGATACCTCTTTTTCTTGCTCTTTGCACTCACGGGTATTGTGTCCCATCTATTCACACTTGAAGCACATAATTTTGCTTTTTTCTTTCTTCTTTCCACCACCCTTCTTGGCCTTCTTGTTTGGATTACTTGGCATTGACTGATTCTGATTTAGTTTTGCAACCCTTTTTCCTTTTCCCTTATTGGACCCGTCTGTCCCTTCTTGCCCTTGTTATTCTAGCGCACGCTGGTCTCATTTATATAAAGTTCCTCAGAGGACTTAGTCATTTTTAAGCGCTTATCCTCTAGCTCCACATGTTGAGTAATATCATCAAAAGTCTTGATGTTGTCATTGTGCATCATGTTTATCTTCATACATTTCTAGCTACTGGATAGGAAACGAATCACTTCTTGTACCTGCTGCTCGTCAGTAAAGACATATTCAGTTATCTTAAGCTCCTGGATCATGTGAGCCATCTCTCTCAGATGTTGTCACATGGTATGATTCTGTCTCTTTTTATAAGTATCAAACTTTATTACAAGCTGAGCTTGGCGGTTCAAGTGCCACCATACTTGACCTTGAGAGCAACACAAATATCTTGAGCCGTGTCGTAATCCTCGTAAATGCAGATCAAGTCATCTGCCATACTTGAGAGAATTTTGATACTCACGATATAGTTCTTGCATTTCCAAGAAATGTAAGCCTCTATGTCACGTCTTGCCTGAGCAGACTGACTCTTTCAGGCTCTACTATAGTGTTGGTTAGAGTTTCAAGTGTCTCTTGTTCCTCAGGAATATACTGAATCTTTTGGTGCAATATATAATAATTGTCACAATTTCATTTTTACGCCTTTGTTCAGCTTAGCTACGATCGACTTGAAAGCGGAAGTCATTACTGAAACACACTCACAAAAATATGAGACTACTAAAGTTCTTAGTCAAGTAGAATTTCATCTGAATAAAAAATTGCTCTTAGCCTAAAACTTATCATAAATATAGTAACAAAAATAAAGAAGAGAGAATCGAAAAAGATAGTCCTGACTATCTAATCACAATCTATGTCTTTAAAATTCTCATCACTATATTCAATCAAGTAAGGGAGCAATGAAGTCCTAAAATTTACTCTATAAGAACTCCCACGTCAAAAAGCAAGATGAGAGCAAATAATACTACATGTATTATCAATATTATCAAACATAATGCATAACCAAAAATAACTCGAAAAATGACAAATCATCTCACTAACTATAGAAATAGAAATATCGTGGAATAAACCCAACAAAATAATGATCCAAATACAAAAAAAAAAAAATTCAAATAAAAGTCACGATGATAATATGAATGATCTATCATATGCTCAATGATCACTATCTTATCTCAGGGTCCTCCTCTAGATCCTTCTCAAGGTCCTCTTCCGGATCCTCCTCATGCTCTTCATCACGAACCGTAGTTAGCCTAGCTTCTTCATCATATGTTGTCTTTCTAGTGATGAAACTACTCGGCTGCAGGGATGAATAATAATAAGGGAAGCGAGATAAATCTCTAAAAGTAGAGTATGGAAGCTGATCATCAACATTAGTAGGGGAATACTCTGTGTAGAAGGGGTATACTCGAGGCTAAGGGTGTATACTCTAGTGTAGATGGGGTCTACTCTGGGCTAAGAGAAGTATAACCAAGTGATGGAGACTTAGGGGTATACTTAGGAGAGTGAATAAAAGAATACTCAAGAAAACTAGGTATCTATATAGACATCATCGAACTTGAACTAGGAAGACCGGCCATCCTATTCCTCAGACGGCTCGATAGAGGATTAGCATGTAGCACATGAGAACGAATACGATGAGTGTAAGGTGTATCATGAGGATCCTCCTTAGTTAAATACTATCAGTAAACATAGGGTCCACACTGTCACCGATATCCTCAATAATTGGATCAACATACTTGTCATCCTCATCATCCGAGATGATCACTATCTTCAGATTTTCTTGCTTAAGTGGAATATCTTGATCTTCAGGCCAAAGTGGAACCTCTTGATCTTCAGGTTCAAGTGGGACCTCAATCTCAACATTTCCTGCATTTTCATGCTAATCGAGAGGTATAGGTAAATGTGGTGGTATTATCTCAGGAGGAAGGGGAAGTCCATCATTAGTCTCCAAAGGCTGCTCCCTTTCTGAAGGAGATATATGCATCAAAGCTGGTCTAAATTTTTAGGACGGATAAAATAAGCAAGCTCGTGACGAATACAGAATCCATGGTAGAAGAAACAAAGCCAATAGAGATTCACCCTGTGTAAGAAAATCACAAAAAATGCACTATGGATGCAAGTGTATGATAAAAAAATAATGACACAACTAAAAATAGCAAATAATGTCATTAAGAAAAATACAAAGTATACACTACTAATAAATAAACAGACAAAAAAAAATTCTATTTTTTTTTGGCTACCAGCGATCGCGCATGGCTGAATGCGCCGCTAGAGATCGGCGATCGCTGCTGCAGGCCGGCGAGTCGCTGCAAGCCTCGGCGCCACGTGGTCACAGAGAAACGCCTCGCTGTCTTGTCTACCATGCAGGTAGCTACGTCAATGCTAAGGTGGCGCCACATGGGCATACATACGACACTGACGAGACGCTACGTCAGCGCTGACTAGACAAAAAACCTCCACGTTAGACCGACGCACCTTGCCAGTGCGTGTAGGTCACGCACGGCAATTCCGGCCACCAACAACCGTCCAGACAAGACAAGTCCACTCTGTTCGACGTCCCGATGCTGTTGATGGTCTCGGATTTTGAAAAAAAAAATCTAAATGGAATTTTGAACTTCAAACATTTCAAACGAGACTGGTACTATTTTTTCAAAATGTTATTGATGAATCTGTTTTAAAAAAACCGCTTTTTCAATCTAATTTTAAGCCATAGAATAACTAAAAACAAGTTATCTCCTTCGTTTTAAGTTGAAAAACTTAATAGTTTATATCAAATCGAATGATTTTTCGAGATGGTTTTAATGGTATGGTTTTAAAAATTTTGAAAATGTAACAGAATCGAAAAAAGTCAAAAAAGATTTGGCAGCATTTATACACATTCAAGAAAACTATAAATCATTGAATAACGATATAATAACATACACAAGTGATAAACATATCAAAATTGAATAACAACATCAACATCAATTAAAAATAAAACAATACCCTAAAAAGCTATAATACCAATATTAAATTATAAACTATATATGTATATAGATTATAAGGATCGATTATCATTATTTTTTTTTGTTTAATGTTGTTGGTTCATTGATCTTACCCGAATCAGCATGAAGGAATTCATGGTTCTAATCACCATATAAGAACATACTAAAAGAGAAAAAAAAAATTAACTTTTTATTTTTTTAGAGAAAAAACCTTATTTTTTTTTATGTCTTTCAAAGTGATTTTAATATGTGCGGTTTATTATTTTTTTTTTTTATTTTTTTAAACTGTCAATAATTTGAATCACATTATCTGTGATTCTCAATTCATGTCTATCAGAAGAAATTATTGGAATTAGTTACGACCAGTTGGATTAATTACATATAACCTCGCTGACGAGGCTATTTAGTAGTGAACTAGGTCCATCCAGTGTGGTCCGCCCAAATCCAGAAAAGAAGAAACAAAGTTGCAAACGGGAATAATAATTCTGAGTACAACTTCCAAGAAGTGGATGGTTTCTTACTAGATCCTCAGTATGCTCACAAGTCTCAAATTGATGGAAAGTGAGATCTCGTCTCTAAGCTTCGGTGTCTTTAATGGTGGAAAATTTATCAAGACTTCTGTTGTTCAATATCATCCATTGAATATATGGGTTTAAAGGACAAAACTAATGCACTAAAAGGAAAAAAGGAAAAATAAATAAATAAATAAATAATATATTTAAACCAAACTATTTAAAATATATATTAATTGCTTGAGCATGGCAATGATGTTCATTAATTTTCTAACCTCATTTCTTGTTTAACTCAGGTGACATCCTGCAAACTTGTTTGCTTTTACGAATAACAGGATATAATAACAACTTGAATTCAATTCAATCGCATATGCTTTCAATTCTCGCCATCAACCGGTTCTTCATCTTCAATACGATACTAAATATTGGAGTGACAGAACCAGTTTCCACCACATGCACCTTATAGCTACGAATGATGGCTACAATAATAGCCTTCATAAGTGTGAAACCAATTTATGTGATGGTTCATGTCTAATTCTTCCATCCTTTGTAATCCATCTCTCCGGTTTAAATTCGTAGCAATCTTGTCCCCAAATGGACTCCATTCTTCCCATAGCGTATGCACATAACCAAATGTTGGTGTTCTGATCAACCAAATGACCACTCGGAAGCGTCTCTGCTTCCACAGGGGTCCTTGTTGAGTTTATCTAGATCATGATTACGTGGCAAATGAACTCTGAGTTCTTGTCGCATAGTGGATTCCTAGACAGCAACCAAGAGAGAGCCACACTAGTAGTGTCCTGTGCAGCTAATATTAGACTTACCATGTTATCTCTCAAATATTCCATGTTAAAGCCTTCTCTATCTTGATTATAAAAATGACTCACGAAAAACTCATCAAACATTTTCCAGCTCTTTGTAAGAAGTCTCTCTCTGCCGAACTCCATCCACCTCTGTATCTTCCAAACGAATTCAGGGAAAATGAATCGCATAAATATAGCCTCGCAAGCGTAATCCAACGCTTCTAGAAACGGAACTTGTCTTTCTCCAGTGTTCAACAAAGATTTAGGATTAGATCCAAACGATATCGAACAAGCAAAGTCGAATGTGTACCTCTCAAACAAATCTTTCAAATCAATGGTTGAGTTTCGCTTCGAGACTTGATTGAGGATTGGAATGAGTTGATTCTTTATAATGTCTGGAATGATATTCTCTACATGTTTTTGGTGACTGAAAAATCCGCGGACAATTTTTCTCTTGTGTCTCCATTGTTCTAAGTCGGCATTGAAAATGGTTTCTTCTCCGAAAATGTCTAATCGCTTTCTCCATTCGGGTCCTTTTACATAGTTTGAGAAGTTTGTGCTCATTATGTAGCGGATGTCGGCAGGATCAGCTGTGAGTAGCCTGTTGTTTTCACCGAACCAACGGCATTTGATCAGAAATGTGCCCTCGCTTTTGATTAGAACTTGAGCCATTTTTTCATGGATGTTGCCTATTTTGAGAATGAACATTACTACAATTGTTACTTTTTGGGTAAAGAAATGTAAGATTAGGAGAATTGACATAAGGAATAAAATCAGGAGGATATAGGAAAACCAAATCATGGTTGTTTATGATTTTGCTTTTTGAGTATGGTTTGAGGATAAATTATGTCATGAAATATGATTAGTGTGAATATTTACAAACTACCTATCTTTGGTTTAGAGTAGATTTTTTATTTACCCACACTTTTAAAATTATATAACCTCCTGGGTTAATGTCTTATATGGCGACGTGAAACACGTCTGATATTAGCATTCACAGGTTTTTTTTTTTTTTTTTAGCTTGATAGTGGAGTGGACACACTATACTTTTAAAAGGAATTGTGACCATCCAAATGCTCCCAATCATCATCAATTCTACAGATCTAGATGAAATAGGAAAGACAAAAAGCATGTCCGGTAAAAATAAAGGTTGAACTAATGCATGTTACTGGTTTGTTATGAGTTTGTTAGAGATGAGTCTCTCAGTTGATTGCATAGCTAATGTTACATGCGACGAAATAAATCTGGTGATGAAGTTGACCTACCTATGGATCTGCAAACATACTCAATTTTAAGTTTGCACATTCCGAAACATGAATGCATTTCAGATATTAGATGATATGATTTTGAAAAATAGAAAAAATGATTGATAACGCCACCAATTTATGATTGTGCTACATTACTAAGGTGTTATTAGTATTATTTTTTTTTTTAAATAATATTACCTTTTGTTTTCAATTTACTACGCATGTTTCCAAACTATAACAATAGTTAAAATTAAATTAAAATAATTAACAGAGAGATAATCTAGTCGAAGTATAGCGTGAAGGACAGTGAAGAAAAATAAATCGGAGAACTGGGAACAAACTAAGCTATGAAAATGTGAAGCTCTCTTACACAATTTTCATTATCTGGACAAGTTTTAATACATGCAAAAAGTTCAAACAGAGAGCAAATCTGATCTCCCTAAATCATGGAGATTTGCCATTCACAAAAGATTACAAACCAACCGATATTGTAGTACATGAAATCTAATTTTAAATTCAAAAGTACATATCTTATATGTAGCATAGCAGCAGTTAGGGGTGGACATGGTCCGGTCCGGTCCAGTCCGTATTTGGCCGGACCCGGACCGGACCAACTAATATGTCGGTCCGATAATTTTGGACCGGACTGGACCGACTAAAATATTGGACCGATCGGTTCGGTCTCGGTCCGGTCCGGTTCAATCGGGTTGGACTTTTCAATTTATTTTAACAAAAATATTAAAATAATAATACAAAAAATAAAAAAATTATATATAAACCACATATTATACAAATTAAATATATTTATGGTGTTAATTTATAATATTATAATTATTCATTTCAATTAATTTTATATTTAATAATTTTAAATTAATACAATTAAATATTAAAAATTTTACTTACTATTAAATTTTATTTATATTATAATTTATAATCTAAATATATATAAATATTTTTATTTTAAATATTTTATTTATATTTTTAATGTATATTTTATTTATTTATTTAATAAATATATTCTTTTTAAAATTATTATTCGGTCCCGGTCTGGTCTGGTCCATGGAGGCACGGGACCGGACTGGACCGACAAAAGTAGTTGGTCCAAATTTTTTAGACCGGACCGGGACCGTTTGGACCGTGAACCGGCAATTTTCGATCCAGTCCGGGTCGGTCCCGGTCCAGTGTGGTTCGGGTTTTATGCCCACCCCTAGCAGTAGTGGCATCACATAGCAGCTATCTTCATTACTCCTCCTTGATGCAACTGCTGCTAAACACTCCAAGCCTTGCTCTAAGACTTTCAAACCTATGCTTCTGCAATGCTTTAGTGAAAATATCTGCTAACTTATCTTCTCCACTGCAATGCAAAATCTGAACTTCATTCTCTCATTCAGCTTCTCTAATGATATGATACTTGATTTTTATGTGTTTTTATTTGCCATGAAACATTGGATTCTTTACCATGGCCATTGCAGACTTGTTATCACACCAAATTTCAGTTGCATTGCTTGATTGGAATCCCAAATCAGACATGATTTTTCTCAACCACAGAGCTTGATTAACAGCATTTGAGGCAGTAATATACTCAGCCTCTGTTGTTGATTGAGCCATAATTCCTTGCTTCTTTGTGCAGCTCATCCTTTTTGTGCTAAAACAATATAGAATTTTCATGTCATCTTGTAATCCAGCCCAATCACTGTTAGTGAATCCCATCAGCTTCATGTCACTTGATCTCTTATACAATACACCATAATCAATGGTGTTCTTAACATATCTCAAAACCCTTTTTGCTCCTCTGAGATGATTTTCAGTTTGGGCATTCGTAAACCTTGATAACACACTCACTGCATACATGATATCTGGCCTAAAAACTGAAAGATATAACAAAGAACCAATCAACTGTCTGTAAAGTGAAGCATCAACCAAGTCAGAGCCATCTTCTTTCTTCAATTTCTCTCCATGTACTGCTGGTGTAGAAACTGGTTTGCTTTTGCCTAAACAAAACTTCTTTATAATCTCACTAGCGTATTTCTTCTGAGAAATAAATATTCCACAAGAGATTTGACAAACTTCTATTCCCAGAAAATATGAAATGCTACCTAAATCATTCATCTCAAAAACTTGTTTCATCTGCTCTTTGAACTTTAAGATAGAAACCTGATTGTTACTAGTCACCAATAGATCATCAACATAAATGGAGACAACAAGAGAATCAGTTTTGTGATGACGTACATATAAAGTAGCTTCAGTGCAACTTCTGTTGAATCCATAATTCAAAAGGTATCTGTCAATCCTTGCATACCATTGTCTTAGCGCCTGCTTCAAGCCATAAAGAGCTTTCTTCAATAAATATACTTGATCATCATCTCCTTTAAAGCCTTGAGGCTGCTCCACATAAATCTGCTCTTTAAGAAATCCATTAAAGAAGACAGATTTGACATCTATTTGATATACTTGCCATCCTTGAATTGCAGCGACTAAAATAAGCAATCTTATTGTATCAAATCTTGCAACTGGCGCAAACGTCTCAGAGAAATCGATTCCTTGTTGTTGTGCATAACCCTTCACAACCAGCCTCGCTTTGTATTTATGGATGCTGCCGTCCGGATTAAATTTCAGCTTGAATATCCATCGAGTTCCTATGACTTGCTTGTTGTTAGGTCTTGGTACAAGCACCCAAGTATCTTTTTTTTTTTATCATCTTGAGCTCCTCCTCCATGGTAGCCTTCCATTCAGGTATTTGTAAAGCATCATCAACATTTGTTGGCTCTAATGAGGCTAGATTGCATTTGTTATATATGTCTTCAAGTTATTTGGTCCCACGTACAAGAAAGTCATCGTAATTTTCTTCTTCCTCCAAATTTTTTTGTGAATGTGGATTTCCTGTAGTCTGTGTTGGAGCATCAAATTCCACAAGGCATCTTCATCAAATTTGACAGTTCTGCTTACTTGAACTTGCTGTGAAATAGGATCAAAAATCCTATAACCTTTGGAGATGCTGTTGTAACCAACAAATACTCTAGTTTTTGCTCTTTGATGAAGTTTGTCCCTCTTGATAGTAGGAACATAATAGTAACAGATGCAGCCAAAAACTTTGAGATGAGCAAGTGATGGTTTGATTCTATTCCAAGCTTTATATAGAGTCTTCCCTTCAATAGCTCTTGTTGAAAATCTATTTTGAAGATAAACAGATGTATTCACAGCTTCAGCCTATAACTCCTTTGGCAATCCCTTTTCAAATAGAAGACACAGAGCCATATTCATGATTGATCTGTTCTTCCGCACACTTATACCATTTTTTTGTGGTGTGTAAGTGACAGTAAGTTAATGATGAATTCCTGCCTTTTAAAGAAACTCTTTGAACTGATTGGAAGTGAACTCACCACCATTGTCTGATCTTAAACTTTTGATTGAAGAACCACACTGATTTTCAACCATTTTTTTGAACTTTTGAAACACAATAAATGCTATTTTTGTTTCAGAAAATAGACCCAGCAAAACCTTGTAAAATCATCCACAAATGTAAGGAAGTATCTACTTCCACCACAAGAAGGAATGCTCATGGGTCCACACACATCAGTGTGTATCAATTAAAGCTTCTCTATAGCTCTCCAAGACTCTCCAACTGGAAATGGTGACTGAGTAAGTTTCCCCATTTGACAAACTTCACACACAATAGATGTTTCATTCACATGAGACATGTTAGTCACTAGTTCCTTAGTCTGCAGCAGTTTCAAAAATTTGAAATTGGTGTGACCAAATCTTTTATGCCAAATACATGTCTCATCCTACAAGCTGACACGAGCTTCAATCTCAATATTTTTCCAGTTAAGAGGAAAACTTCTCTTATTCATCTCAACAGAGAAAGCTTCACACCAGCTGGATCTAGAATTTCACATGTTTTATCTTTGAAACACAATGTATAATTTTTATCAAGAAACTCACCAACACTAAGAAGGCTTTGATTGATTTGTGGAACATATAAAACATTAGAAATTAGCTTCATACCTGAGGGAGTTTGAACAACAACATCACATTTCCCTTTTACATCAACAAGTCTGCCATCTCCAACTCTGGCTTTTGAAGAAAAATTTGTGTCCAAGCCTTCAAAGTTCTTCATGTTGGTTGTCATATGATGTATACAACCACTGTCAATGAGCCACACATCATTATCATGAACTCCTATATTGTTTTCTTCCACAGAAATAGCAGTGAACAAACTCACTTCAAAACTATCAACATTTTCACTAACTTGAGCTTGCTGGGATGCTGATTGTTGATTTTTTTTTTTTACACACTTTATGTACATGCCCAAATTGCTTACATACATTACATTGAACTCCTGGTCTGTACGAGTAGTAATTTTCTGTGTGATTGGTCTTTTTGCAATACGGACAAGGTGGATATTGAGCTTTTCTGCTTCTTCCCTTGTTGTTCAGTTGCTCTTTAGATTATGTTGCTCTTTCTTCTCCTTGCCTTTTCTTCCATTTTGTTGTCTTTTTGATCCTCCATCATATTGAGATTTGGACTTTCGAGCAGCGAAGAGAGCAGCTTCACTTGAACTCTTTTCTTCACGAAATGCCTTTCTTTGTTCCACCGCTTGAAGAGCATTAGAAAGTTCAGTCAAGGTGAGCAGAGACATGTCCCAAGTGTCTTCAATAGATAATATTTTGGCTTCAAACTTCTCGGGTAACGTCACCATCACCTTTTCAACTATTCTACTCTCATCTATTGTTTCTCCTAACAATCTGATCTGATTGACGATCTTCAAAATTCTTTAAATGTAATCTTTCACTTTCTCTGCCTCTTTCATCCTCAGCATCTCAAATTCTTTTCTTAAGTTTAGAATCTGCATCTGTCTAGTCTTATCACTCCCCTGAAATTCATGCTTCAGCTTATTCCAAGCTTCTTTAGCATATTCACATGTCATAATCTTGGTGAAAATTGTATCTGAGACTGCAACATGAATAAAGGATAATACTTTTGGACCTTTTGTCATTTATTCATCATGATTCTTGATATGCTGAAGTGTTAGATTTTCTCCTAGAGGTACTAGTTCTGGATCTCCATCAACATACTTCCACAAACCCTGACCTTTCAAGTATGCTTTCATCTTCATAGCGCAGATTTGATAATTTTCACCTGTAAAATTTGGAGGTGCAAGAGTTGCAGTGCTGGAAGTCATAGAGACAGGATAGATCAAGTGTTTAGGAGTTTCTTTCTTTGTGTTTGGTGGATAAAGAATGACCCCTCAAAGATCAGTTTGCTCTGATACCAATTAAAGGAGAGTGAAGAAAAATAAATGGAAGAACATGGAACAAACTAAGCTATGAAAATGTGATGCTCTCTCACACGATTTTCATTATCTGGACAAGTTTTAACACATGCAAAAAGTTCAAAAGAGAGCAATTTGATCTCCCTAAATCATGGGGATTTGCCTTTGAGAAAAGATTACAAACCAACAGATATTGCAGTACATGAAATCTAATTTTAAATTCAAAAGGGCATATCTTAGATGTAGCATAGCAGCAGTGGCATCACATAGCAACTATCGTCATCATAGCATTGGCAGGCTTTGAGTTATAAGGTGTTCCTAGTTGCTTAAATAATAGGGGTGAGCGAGACCGGTTTGGGTACCCATTTCTTAAAGGAACCTATACTGGAACCAAATTACTAGTTCTTTATTTTATAGGAACCGGTACTGATACTGTCTATATTTAGAATTATTACTAGATCCGATTCCAATGGTACCAGTTATTTAGGTACAGTTTCGGTACTGGTTCTGAGAAAATGATCAAACTATTTATAATTAATTTAATTATTAAAATACTCTTGTGAAATCCCCACCATTTTTCAAATTTATATTTACAGAATAATCATTCCAAAACCAATATAATAAAACAAACATATACATATTTGAAAATTATTAATATTCTCAATTAGCATAATCAATTTATAAACGGAAGCATAGGGTAAAAAAATTTGTGAATATGGTTTCAAGGGTATTTTTGTAAATTATGTGATATTTCAAAAGTTAGAATTTCAGGGTAAAAAATGATTTTTTTATAACCATAATGGATTTGGGTGCAGAAAATAATTTTAGAAACTAAATGATATTTTTGGAGACATTGGTGAGTGGAGCCGTGGTATAGAAGTATAATGGGCAAATTAGTAGGCAAAAATGTCAAATAGGTCAAAAATGCTGATACTCTTCTAACTAAAATTTCAAATAAATAGTCAAAAACTATTAGTTTTATTAATGTTTGAAGTTCTCACCGCACCATAAAAAAAAACACAAATACTATATTCAACTCATGAATATTTTCTTACGCTAATTTTCAAGAATTTATCATAGTCACAATAATTAACATATGAGACTTAATTAATAAATAAATAAAATATATCTTTGTGAAAATTTAGAGTTACCTTGAAATAATATGCTTTCAACAAAATAAAAAAATTTATTCTAGAAATTTGTTAAAGATTGTCGAGTGACAACTAAGAAAGAGGTGGAGAAAAAGAGATGTGATGCGAGCGATTTGCAATTTTTTAGAAATTTTAGGGTTTCAATTATAACTTTTAAAAATAAATAAATAGGACAATAGTTTTTTTTTTTTTTAAAATATTAGATGGACATGTGTTTCAACAATAATATATAACAAAATAGTTAAATTATATTATATTTTTAATTTTATTTTGCGGATAGAGAATATGAGTAACGATATTTAACAGTACATATAACCTATTCCTTATTCTTGATGGATACAGATTTTCTATCCATATCGACATGCAAGTTTTAATGGGTATATCCATATCCGCCCATAGTGTGCGGGTATAACGGGTATGCGGGTGTGCAGACATAATTGTCATCCCTAATGGTTACGGCTATGGTGTGAGATTATGCTTCCATAGTATAGTTTTTGTGCTTAGGGAACCTAATTACCAATTTATAAATAATAATAAAAAAACCATAAGGTGGAGAGACAATAACTTTTTACTTTTTTTCGTTAGATTGTGTAGTGATTGATTATGTTGATTATTTTGTTAGGCAACATGAGTGATTGTGAATACCAAACTGGAGAAGTCTAACTTGTGTCGTCAGTGGAAAGGTTAGCATTCTCATGTTATGCTATATAGTATTGGCTGTTCCTTGTTGGTTGTTGGATGCATTAATTTGAATTTAATGTTCACTAAGGTATTAATTGAATGAATGAGACATGTCTGTTGAATTGAACTAGATTATGTAGCATTAATAAGAAATGTGATACGACACTATGTGTAATGTCCAGCCCCCGCCCCTGGATGACCTGAGGCGTGGTGGCTGAGTGCCACCTTGTCACATAACCGGTCTTAAGGCTGACCACTAACCCCACAGACCACTATTACACTTTCAAACATGCTTTGTCTTCACTCGCATGCTTGCCGGACAAACTTTCCGAAATGTCACCCATCCCAAATTGTTCCAAGTCAAGCACGCTTAACTTTATAGTTCTCAAGTTCAAAGCTCCCAAAATAATGTGCATATTGGTGATATGGGTAGTAATTCAATTGCTTTTAACCCTTCCTCAAAATGGGGTGTTACAATCCAGACCCCTTAGGACAACGTCCCCATTGTGCCTACAATCTTTCCAAAAATTTTACCCCCCTAGGCAATTGCTCTGGGCTCTTCTGTCTGCAAGCGCACCTCGCGGTTGTAGGATTGCTCTAATACCATTTGTAACGTCCAACTCCTTCCCCCCGATGACCCAAGCGGTGGCCGAGCACCACCTTGTCACATAACCGGTTTTAAGGCTAACCACTAGCCCCACAAACCACCACTATGCTTTCCAGCATGCTTTTTCCTCACTCGCATGCTTTTCGGACAAACTTTTCGGAAGGTCACTCATCCCAAGATTGTTCCAAGCCAAGCATGCTTAACTTTGGAGTTCTCAAGTTCAAGGCTAGGGGTGTGCATTCGGGACGTCCAATACCGTACCGTAATTTCAGGATATTCGGTATTTAGTACAGAATTTAGACTACCGAATATCGTTCTAAAAATCAAAAAATTGCTTCTGGACGTATTGTAATATTTTAGTTCGGTACGGACAATACTGTAATGCAAAATTAGTAAAAAAAAAATTAAATATAAAAAAATAATTTTATTTTTTCAACTTATCATTTGAACTTATTGATTAGTTTTATATTTGAATTAGTTATTAATTTTTATTTATTGTTGATTATATTTATATGTAGATTACTATTTGGGGTTGATATGTGTAAGAAATTTAAAATACTCAATTACGTTATATATAGTAAGTTAAATTCGGTATTTCGTGACGGTACCCAAATACCGAATACGGTCCAGTACTGTAACAAATATCAAAATTTCCAATTTTATCGTACCGAATACCGACTCGTATTTCAAAAGTTCAGTATGTACTGTACCAAAATTTCGGAATCGATTCGGTATTTTGGTACGTCCCATACTGTGCACACCCCTATTCAAGGCTCCCAAAAAATAAGGTGCACATTGGTGATATGGGTAGCAATTCAATTCCTTTTAATCCTTCCTCAGTATGGAGTATTAAACTATGCTATGGTTAATCTAGCTCTAATATGATAATTGGTTAAAAAAAATATCTACATGATTGAATATTTGGTGCCCATATTGAGTAATATGTATATGAAATTAATGCATTATGGGTATATGTTTGTCCTGTGTCACTGGAAATTTGTTTGAAATTGGCTTCGCGCTTTTGTTTTTGATCAAAATGACCCTATGTCGAAGGTTGATTATTCCCTCTATAAAGATTCATAATGCTAAAGTGTGCAATCATAATCTCACGACTAGTTTTTGACATTTTTCAAAAAGGGGTTTATAATTTTACTGCTCCTTTTCCGCACATGAGTGAGTTTATAAGGACCTAAATTTATATGGGTCTAAGTAGATCGGATAATTCATATATTGTAAGTAATGGGTTTGCTAGTTAGTTAGTAGTAAGTTATTTACAATATAAAAATTATGTAATTAGTATGAGTACTCTGTGACACGGTAGAATAATATGGAAAGTCATTTTTTCCTTCTCAGATCGTTAGTGTTTGAATCTTGATCACATGATATAAGAGTCATTGTTAGAATTGAGTTTTATCTTGGAAACTAGCAATCTGCTACAGTCATACTTTTGTAGTTTTTTTGTCGTACTCATTAAGCTGAACCATACTTGGTGTAAGAGATTAGTTGTACTTTTACTAATCTATCTTCTCCAAGAAGCTTTCATGTATTTAACTATCATTTTGAATGAATATGATAAGCAGATCATCTTGGCTTCCATTTTCATTGTCTCTGCTTGTGAAACTCTTTCACTTTCAACACTGGTATCAGAGCTTATATCTTCTTAAGGGGCTATGAGAAGTAGGGGTGGAAATAGGTCAGGCTAGACTAGGCTTTTGGTTAAATAGGCCCGGCCTGTATTCTAATACTTTGGCCTGAGCTTGGCCTACAAGCCTATGATAGACTTGATTTGTAGGCCTGGTCTAATTTTTTAAAAAGCCTGTTAAGCCTGAAAGCTTATTTAAAAGCCTATAAATAATTAGTTCTATTTATAAATAAAGTTTGGGCTTTATATTTATAAATAAAATATTGGGTCTTAAACTTATAAACAAATATGCCAATAGATTTAATAAATAAAAATACATATAAATAATATATGGGTCGGCCTATTAAGTTATGAAGGCTTTTACCATAACCTGAGACTGACCTTTTTAAATAAATAGGCTTTTGAAAAAGTTTGAATCTGACCTATTTATTAAATAGGCTAGGCCAAGTTAGGGCTTATATAGGCTAGGTTGTAGGCCCCTGAAAGACCGCCTGACCTATTCCCACCCCTAGTGAGAAGTGAGTGAGAGATATACACTTCAAACACCTGAGACTTCTATTATGGCTTCAAAGGTGAATCTGCCTCCACCTCCTATTTTTGCTGGATAGAATTATGATTATTGGGTAGTAAGAGTGGAGTCTTTTCTACTTGCTTATGACCTTTGAGATATAGTAGAGAATGGGTATGAGAAGGTTCCTTTACCTACAGATCCAACTTTACAACAAATCAAACAACACTCAGAGAGTACCATGAAGAACTTCAAAGCCTTATCTTTTCTCCATTCAGCTGTATCCGAAGAAATATTTTCGAGATTGGTGAGTTTCAAAATTGCAAAAAAGGCTTGGGATTATCTTAAGGAGGAGTATGCTAGCAGTGAGAAGGTTAGAGGTGTGAAGTTGTTAACTCTTAAAAGAGAGTTTGAGTTGTTGAAGATGCAGGATGATGAAACCGTAAAAGAATACTCCACGAAGGTGATGAATTTGGTCAACCAAATCAGACTCCTAAGAGGAGAGTTCAAAGATCAGAGAGTTGTGGAGAAAGTGATGATCAGCCTTCCAGAGAAGTTCGAAGCAAAGATTTCAGTGATCGAAGAAACATACGACTTGGAAGATCTCTCTATAGCAGAGCTTATAAGCTAGCTTCAAGCACAAGAGCAAAGAGTTAATATAAGAACTGAAGGATCATCTTCAAAGGCAAATAACTAGATTTCTGCAGATAAAAGGAAAGCAAGCTACTTTCAAAGGCAGAGTTAATATAAGAACTGGAAAATGCCTTCTTTGTCAAACAAAAAGGAAAGCAAGCTACTTCATCTTCAAAGGCAAATAACCAGATTTCTGCAGATAAAGGCAAACAAGCTGATAATGCTAAAGAAGGTGGTAAAGTTGGAAAGTTTCCTCCTTGTGGTACATGTAAAAGGGAAACAATCCAGAGAGCAAGTGCTGGAAGAAAGCTACATGTAAAACTTGCAAAAAGATTGGTAATATTGACAGATTTTGTAGGCAGAGAAGAAGTTCAAATCAAGAAAATCAACAACCATCTATTCAGCAACATGCAAACTTTGTTAAGAATCAAAACCAGCAAGAGAGTCATTTGTTCATGATGTCTCAAAACCTTCAAAGTTCAGGAAACAACAATGGTACATTGACAGTGGATGCACTAGTCATATGACCAAAGATCAAAGCATCTTCCATAAATTTGACAAGAGTTGCAAAGCCAAAGTAAAGCTAGGAAATGGAGCAGTAGTGGAAGCTGAAGGCAAGAGAACAATCTCAGTTCAAACTAAGTAAGGTATCAAACTAATCTCAGATGTTTTATATATACCAAGCTTAGATCAAAACTTGCTCAGATGCAAAACAAAGTTTACTCTATTCTATTCAAAAATAATTGTTATCACATTTATGATGCTTCTAATGTGGAAATAACTAAGGCTAGAAAGCTAAATAACAGCTATGTTCTCAACTTGAAATGCATTGATCAACATGTTTTTGTTGTCAAGAGAGTAGATACGTGGCTTTGGCATAGAAGATTTGGCCATTTCAATGTCAATTCTTTGAAATTTATACAAATGAATGACATGGTTAAAGAAATGCCTCCTGTGGTTGAAAGTGAAGGTGTGTGTGGTGCTTGTCAAATTGGAAAGATTCATAGACAGAGTTTTCCTGCAAAAGGGGTTCAAAGAGCATCAAAGAAACTTGATCTCGTCCACACTGATGTTTGTGGTCCAATGAGTGTGTGTTCGCTAAGTCAAAACTGATATTTCATCTTGTTCATTGATGATTTCACAAGGATAACTTGGGTTTATTTTCTCTCAAGTAAGGCACAAGTCTTCTCAGTTTTCAAGAAATTAAAGAAACTGGTGGAGAAGCAATGTGAGTGTGAAATTAAGACTTTGAGGTCTGATAACGGAGCAAAGTATAAATCAAACGAGTTTGACAAGTTCTTTGATTATTGTGCCATTCATCATCAATTCACTGTAAGCTATTCTCTAGAGCAAAACGGTGTATCGGAACGGAAAAACATTACTGTAATGGAGATGGCAAGATGTATGTTAGAAGAAAAAAAGCTTCCGAAAAGTTTTTTGGGAGGAAGCAGTTTACACTGCTATTTACCTTTTGAATAGGCTGCCAACAAAATCAGTGAAAGAGATGACTCCAATTGAGGCATGGAGTTATGTGAAACCTTCTGCGAAGCATTTGAAGTTATTTGGCTCCATTTGCTATTGTCATATTCCAGCTGCAAAAAGAGGAAAATTAGATGACAAAGCAAACGTAGGTATCTTGTTGGGTTATGCTGCATAAGCAAAGGGATATAGGATCTATAATCTAATAAGAAAGACAGTTCAAGTGTGTAGAGATGTACAAATGGATGAACATGCATTTTTGAATTGGGAGAAAGGTGAAGTAGAGACAACTCACTGTTGTGATCATATTCCAAATTCAAAAAGTGATGATCAAAGCAGTACTTCTCAGATGGAACTATAGTCAGATGATTATCCTATTGTTGATTCTCCAGCTCTCAAAACTAGGTCCTTAGCTGAAATCTATGAGAGATGTAATTTAGTTGTTGATGAACTTGCAAACTTTGAAGAAGCTTCAAGGTTTGAAGAGTGGAATCTTGCAATGAAGGAGGAGATTGACATGATTACCAAGAATAAAACTTGGGAGCTCACTCCAAGACCATCTCACAAAGTTATTTTGGGTGTCAAATGGGTGTATAGAACAAAGCTGAATCCTGATGGATCAATCTTCAATCATAAAGCAAGGTTGGTAGTAAAAGGATTTGCTCAACTTCCAGGTGTTGATTATGGTTATACCTTTGCTCCTGTAGCTAGACATGATACTATAAGATTATTGGTAGCTTTAGCATCAAAAATGAGTTGGAAGCTGTATCACCTTGATGTAAAATCAGCTTTTTTAATGGCTTGCTACAATAAGAAATATATGTTGAGCAACCCACTGGTTTTCATGTTTCAGACTCTGCAGATTTGGTTTACAAGCTAAAAAAGGCTTTGTATGGTCTCAAGCAAGCACCAAGAGCTTGGTACACTAGAATTGACTCTCATTTGGTAAGTCATGGATTCAAGAGAAATGAAACTGATGCTACTTTGTATATGAAGTCTTTTGACAATGGTGATCAGATTATCCTTTCTATCTATGTTGATGACTTTCTTGTAACTGGTGGAAATTTCCAGTTGGTGCAGTAGTTTAAAGAAATGATAAAGGAAGTGTTTGATATGTCTGATCTTGGTGAGATGAGTTACTTTCTAGGTATGGAAGTTCAGCAATGTGCTGCTTGTATCTTCCTCTCTCACAAGAAGTATGTTGCTGATGTCTTAAGGAAGTTTAAAATGGAAAATTGCAAAGCTGTGACTACTCCATTAGTTGTCAATGAGAAGTTGTGTAGAGATGATGATGCTGAGAAGTTTAAAGCAAGAATTTATAGGAGTTTATTTGGTAATCTCTTGTATTTGACAGCTATTAGGCCTGATGTTATGTTTTCTGCAAGTTTGTTATCAAGGTTCATGCAAGCTTAAGTCAAAAACATTTTGGAGCAGCAAAGAGAGTTCTTAGATATCTTAGAGGTTATACAAACCTTGGTATATGGTATTTGAGAGAAGAATGTGATGAACTTGTAGGGTTTTCTGACAGTGATTGGGTTGGTAGTGTTGAAGATTCTAAAAGCACATCAGCTTTTATGTTTTCTTTTGGATCAGGTGTCTTCAATTGGAACTCAAAAAAGTAGGATGTTGTTGCACAATCAACAGCAGAAGCTGAATATATATTAGCTGCACCAGCTGCTAACCATGCCATTTGGTTGAGGAAAATCTTGGGAGACTAGGGAATGGTTCAAGAGAAAACTACTCCAATTTATGTTGACAACAAATCAACAATAGCCATTGCGAACAATCCAGTACTGCATGGAAGAGCTAAACATATCAGAGTTAAATATCTTGTTTTCAGAGAAGCAGAGAAGAATGGTAAAGTTCATTTGATTCACTGCAGTTCAAATGTTCAAGTGGCTGATATTCTAACTAAAGCTTTATCCAAGAACAAGTTTGAAGAACTTAGGGCTAAGCTTGGAGTGTCTAGGAAAAAACTCAAGGAGAAGTGTTAGAATCATGAGTTTTATCTTGGAAACTAGCAATCTGCTACAACCATATTTTTGTATTTTTTGGCTGTACTCATTAAGCTGAACCATACTTGGTGTAAGAGATTAGTTGTACTTTCACTAATCTATCTTCTCCAAGAAGCTTTCATGTATTTAACTATCATTTTGAATGAATATGATAAGCATATTATCTTGGCTTCCATTTTCATTGTCTCTACTTGTGAAACTCTGTCACTTTCAACAGTCATTCAAAGGCGCCAGATCTTGAATAAAACTTTTTCAATCCAATGAAGAGGGCATGAAGATGAGTGAACAAATTAATCTCGGAGCTTTATTTGAAAAAGAAAGGGTTTATAGAAATGGATATCAAATGCATTTACAGAACTCTGATAATCTTGTATGATTTTTGTGTCGTCTCATTTAGTTTGTTCTTATTACTTGCCATGGAGTTGAACTATGAAAATAGTTGTAGGTGCTTAAATAAAAATAGGGTTTATAGATGGATTTATCAAGAAAATGAATGCAAAATCAAAGGATTTAGACCAAATGGATTAGAGTAGATTGTATGGTCTTTTTGTGGTTGCCAAATTCCATATTTAAAGAAATAGTGAAAGCTTTCTTATACATTAACATCTGCTAAGGAATTGTGGAGGGAGCTGAATGAGAGATTTGGAGAGTTAAATAAACCACTTGTGTAGCAACATATTTAGTAAAGTTGAAGAATTTATGGGAAAATTAAAGTGTTTAATGCCTATTTCTCATTATTCACATGGATTAGCTAAAGAGATGTGTGAAATCGCATTATCAAATCAAAAGATAAAAATTCTTGATGGGGTTGAATGACAGTTTTGATACTATCATAAATCAAGTATTCGTTATGGAACATTGTTAGAATGTCTAACTCGCTCTTAAAGAACCCTCAAGGGTTGAGGGTTACCTTAATCATTATATAGAAGCTATTAGCCTTTTACCTAAGCAATTATATAAAAGCTATTACCCCTTTAGCTAAGTAATATAGGATTTCACATGCCCCTCACACCCAACATACGGGCGTGGAGCAAACGGGTTACTTCCTAGGCGGCCTCTATCCATCCACACAAGTCTAGACCAGTTCTAATACCATGTTAGAAGGCCTAACTCACCCCGAAAGAGTTCTGAAGGCTGTGGGCTGCCTCATCATTATATAGAAGTTATTAGCCCTTTAGCTAAGTAATGTGAGATTTGAAAAACCTAGATCTACCCTAAGCAAGCATATTCAATGTTATTGAAAAAGGAAAATAAGGGAAGTACAATCATTATATTTGGATAGGACAAACAATGCTATTTTTGTTAAAAGTCAGAATGACAGTAAAGCACATCATGTCAAGAAAATAGGAAATACAATAGAATTAAAGAAGAAAGAATGGAATAAAACAGGTGATAGAAAGTGTAACTTTACTAATAGTAATAAACATGTGAGGGAGATATTTTTTAACCTTAGTGGATTTCCTGTTCGGGACAAGAAGGCACAAGAACAAAAAGGAGTTAAAAGTTGGGTGTGTGCAGCTGATAATTCACTCTGGAAGTGGCAAACGATTAAGCGAGAAAAGAAAGAAAATGGGAATACCAAATTAAATTTCATTAACTGTTCTGTAGGAATTGGGTAAATACAGCCAAGTGTATTTGGTATAAGAATCAATAAAGATGATGTTGTATTCATATCCTTCCATGGAGGAATATGGAGATGGTTCCAAAATGTCTCTCTATACATGATTTCCAGAGGTTGTTTTGTTGTGATGGTGTGTTTGGTGAATGGTTATTTATGAAGCTTTCCATATTTACAAGCTTCACAAAAAATGGTTATCTTTAGGATCAACTTTGAGCTTTAATGAATCCAAATTTCTTTTCAATATTACATTTGAAGGATGTCTAAATCTTGCATGCCAAACATTTGCAGTTGATTTAACAAAATGTGCTTCTGGTATGTTTTTGCAAAAGAATTTTTACTTTGGTTTGGTAGCTTCAATGTTTTTGACTGGCTTGGTTGTTAGCAGTTTGTAGAGTTAAAGCACCACTTTCCCTGAAATTTTGTCCTTAAAACAATAAAATTCATTAGTAAATTCAATAATAGTATTATTTTCTTTAGTAATCTTAGATATGCTCATTAAATTTTTTGTAATGTAGGGAACACAAAGAATCTGTTGCAGTTTTAAGGCAGTGTTTGAATTTTCAGCTTTGATCAAAGTAGAACTAGTGTGAGTAATTGATAGATTGTTACCATTTCCGATAGATAGCTGCTCCCTGCCTCCATATTCTGTGCTTCGAATGATGTTGTTGAGTTCTCTAGTCACATGATTTAAGGTCCACTTTATAGGAGTCTTGTTGTGTCCATTTGATCTGTTTGAGGTCCATATTATTGTTGATTTTGAACCAAATATATGCCTAAGAAGATGACTGAGCTTGATTATTATGTTTTTGAGTTTTCCGGCCTGCATAGTTTTGCCAACTCTATACACCTTTGCCATGATTCATCAAATCTCTTATAGCATTTTAGAGCATCATGCCCTTGTTTGTGGCTTAGTTGACAAAAATACTTTTTGATTGTTCCATCTTCCGCTTCCTCCTATTCCACTTCTATTTCTACCTCCTCTGAAGCCACTTCTAGCACCACCTCTGCCTCTATTATAGTACTCCTTTTCTCCCTTTAATGTTGCCATATTTGCTGTTATTTGACTGATATGTGGTGCTATGTTCTGTTGTTCTATTCTTGTCTCATACATCATCAGTGAGTACTGAATTTCTTGCAAGGTTGTGTTCATATTGTGCGTTAAAAACACAAAAATGGGTTCAAATCTTGCTCCTAATCCGTTTAAGGCTGTAAGGATTAGTTTAGTCTCTGTTACATTGTGAACTGGCACTTTGAGTTAATCTCGAATGGTTTTGATGCTGAGTATATTATGCTATTGTTGATTCTCCTTTTTGAATTGTGATGAGTTATTGCCTACGCACTATTGATGTCTTTTTATACAGACTTTCCAGAATTTTCCATGTATCTAATGAAGTTCGTGCTTGATTTACCTAGCAAAATATTTCTTCATTGATAGTGGTCATCAACCAGGATATTAAAATTTGATCTGATTGTTTCCAGATTTGTAATCTAGATTAGCTGGCTGATTTTCTGGAGGCGGTGTTTTGGTGGGATTGATAAAGTCTTCCGACTCAAATGTTGGAATAGCTGTCAAAACTGGAGCTTTCCAATAAACATAGTTGGCTATGTTTTTATCTAGCTTGATGGGTAAGTTGAAGTCTTAGATTTTTTTTTGCTAATAAGAGGAGATTTGAAGAAAGGGGTTTCATTTGGTGTCTGTGAGGTTGAGATGGTTTGAGGGTTGCTATTTGTGTCTATTTCTTGGTTGCTAGATGTATCTGACATTGGGGAAGAGTTTGAGCTTATGATGTTTGTCTTTATAGCTCTAAAAATGATATTTTTTTTATTAAAAGTATTACAATCCCGCTACACCATTTATACATCAATTTCATTACTTCATAATGAGTTATGGTTTAACATCTACTGTTGAGAGTGAAACTCGCTAAACTGATATATTCCCACAAGCATGGCCAAAAGAGAAATTTGAGGTTTGTAAGAAGATCGCAAAAACAAAGAGTTCCTGTGTAGAATTTGTTGGGAAAGGTGGGCCTTTTTGGGTCTACTGTAAGACCAATATGTTATACTAGGAGATTACTTTGTGATGAAGGAAGACTTGATGTCTATGATAGAAGATCACTTAGCTCTAATGGAAGACTACTCTGTTTTTTGTGGTAGAGGATAAAGAACAAAACACTCTATTTTACTTCACTTTTCTACTTTTTGTATTTCTTCTCTCTTCTATTATCTTCTCTTCACTTCTCTTTTTCACTTCAATTACAAATTACAGACTTGTGCTCTTTCTTATAGAGCTACATACTATATCATCATTACATGTCTAATCTGAATTTCTAACCAAATGAACTAAACTCACATACGTGTATAATTTGACACCATACAAAAGTTACCAGGACGATGTGTCTCAATGGCTACCATATAATCATATTGTTGATGACGTGTCTTTCATCTAACCAGATAATTAATTAAGTTTATTTTCACCTCTCCCCCATAAACTTAATTCTCTATGACTCCCAGTAATGCTCTCAGCTGATTGAACACATCATACTTCAATGGCTTTGTGAAGATATCTGCAATTTGATCTTATGTCTTCACATACTTCAATCTCACTTCTTCTTGTTCAATGCATTCTCTTATGAAATGATACCTTGTATCAATATGTTTGCTTTTGTCACGGAACACTGGATTCCTTGCTAAAGCCATAGCAGATTTGTTGTCAACACAGATTTCAGTTGACTCTTCTTGATCCATCTTCAACTCCTTCATCAATCTTCTCAGCCATATTTCATGACACACACATGCAGTTGCAGCAACATATTCTACTTCACACGTTGACAACGTCACAATAGGTTGCTTCTTGGAACTCAAGGTGAAAGTTGTATCACCCAGGAAAAATACAAAACCTGTTGTGCTCTTTCGATCATCCTTGTCTCCAGCCCAATCACTATCGCTATAACCAACTAATTTAAACTCATTAGATTTTGAGTAAAACAAGCCAAATTTAGTTGTACCTTTCAGATAGCGTAGTATTCTCTTTGTTGCATTCCAGTGTGACTCTGTTGGTGATTCCATGTACCTAGTAACCAAACTGACTGCATATAAGATGTCTGGTCTTGTACATGTCAAGTATCTGAGACTACCAATCAGGCTCCGAAAGATTGTTGGATTGACTTTCACTCCATTTTAATCCTTGGTCAATTTCAAACTGCATTCAATAGGGGTGTTCACAAGATTGCAATTCTCCATCTTGAACTTCTTCAGGATCTCCTTTGGGAAACCACTCTGAGAAATGTAGATCCCCGTACCACTTTGTTCCACTTCTATATCAAGATAGTATGACATCAGACCTAAGTCTATCATTTCAAATTCAGAAGTCATCATCTTCTTGAATTCTTCAAACATTTGCAGATTATTCCCTATGAAAATTAAGTCATCCACGTACAAGCAAACAATTAACATATCTCCATCTTTTACCTTCACATAGATGGCATGTTCCTGAGGACATTTGACAAATCCATTTCTTTCTAGGTATTTGTCAATTCGACTATTCCAGGCCCTTGGTGCTTGCTTAAGCCCATACAACGCCTTCTTCAACTTCAACACCTTATCTTCATGCCCTCTAACAATGTAACCAAATGGTTGTTGGATGTAGATTTCCTCCTCCAGGTATCCATTGAGGAATGCAGACTTGACATCCATTTGTTGGATCTTCCATCCATTTTGAGCAGCAACCGAGATGATCAATCTAATTGTCTCCAATCTTGCCACTAGAGAGAACACTTCATTGTAGTCAATACCGGGTCTTTGATTAAACCCTTTCGCCACTAGCCTTGCTTTGTGTCTCATAACATTTCCTTCAGCATCCTTCTTTGCTTTGAAAACCCATTTAACACCAATAGGTTTTTTATCAGCTGGAAGTGATGTAAACTCCCATGTCTTGTTCTTCTCAATTGCTTGGATTTCTTCATCCATTGCTTTTCTCCACCTCTCATATTTCATTGCTTCTTCTGCATCAATTGGTTCATTGTCAACAAAATGACAATAAAGGGTTAGTTCTTCATTGAGATCTCTTGTTGCATCATACAACTCTTCAACACCTCTCATTTTCTGTGGCCTCTGTCTTGGACTTTCAGTGTCCTCTTCATACTCTTCAGGAACTGAACTTGAGTTTGATGATGAGGCATTTGTTGATGGTGTTGTGCTTGCTTCCTCTGTATCACGATCATTGCTTTCATTATCCATAATGAATGGATAAAAGTGATAGCACTTTTGCTTGTCACTACTCTAGTCCCATGTTGCTTCTTCATCAATTGTTACATCTCTGCTGATGATCACACTTCTTGAATCAGGATGAAATATTTTGTATCCTTTTGAATGTTCTGAGTAACCCACGAACAAGTATTTCCTGCTTTTGTTGTCAAGTTTCCTTCTTTGTTCATCAGGTACATGAACATGTGCAACACTTCCAAATACACGCAAATGAGATATGGTTGGCTTTCTTCCACTCCAAACCTCCTGTGGTGTTTGATTTGGAACACTCACTATTGGTGAACGATTCAGAATATAGATTGCATAATCAACAGCTTCTACCCATAACTCCTTGGGTAGATTCTTGCTCTTCAGCATACTTCTCACCATGTTAAGCACTGTTCTGTTCTTCCTTTCCACGACACCGTTCTGCTGAGGTGATCTTGGAACAGACAAGAAATGCCGGATGCCATGATAATAACAGAATGATCTGAATTCATTTGATGTGAATTCACCTCCTCTGTTGGATCTCAGTGCTTTGATGTAACGTCCGCTTTCTTTTTCGACAAGAGCTTTGAATTTATTGAATGCTCCTAAAACTTTAGATTTTTCCTTCAAAAAATATACCCACGTTTTTCTACTATAATCATCAATGAACAACAGAAAATATTTGTTATTACCTAATGACACTGGTGTCATTGGTCCACATACATTAGCATGAATGAGATCAAGTGGTGCTTTTGCTCTTGACATTGACTCCTTTGGAAAACTAGTTCTAGATTTCTTTCCAACAAGACACCCTTCACAGAGTTGATGTGGTTGATCAATATATGGCAAACCGTGTACCATTTTTTTTATTCAACAACTTTAATCCTCCAAAGTTGAGATGTCTAAACCTTAGATGCCATAACCAATCAGAACTCTTCACACATGCTTTCAAGCATTTTGCTATATCAGACTGAATGTTCAGTGTGAACATTCTATTCTTTGACGTCGGCACTCTTGCTAATATCTCCTTTTTATCATTCAATAGCACCATTGTTTGATTCACCATATGAACCTCATATCTTTTCTCCAGCAATTGTCCCAAACTTAAGATATTGTTTCTCATATTAGGCACATAATAAACATTATCAATGAACTGGTGGTTACCATTTTTCAGCCGAATGAGAATAACTCCTTTGCCTGCAATGGAGATCTTTAATGAGTCTCCAAATAATACATTGCCGCTGATGTTCTGATCAAGTTCCACGAACATCTTCTTATTTCCACACATGTGATTGCTTGCTCGAGTATCCAAGTACCATAGAGGTTTTGTTTCTTCTTCATATGTAAGTAACAGCGCGCCTACGACATCCTTTTCTTGGATGTTGTTGGCTGTTTCTTCCACCTACTTGGGAGCACTCCAACATTCTGATGCATAATGCCCATATTTTGAGCAGTTGTAACACTGGATCTTTGATTTGTCACGTCCATCATTTGATCTCCAGTTTCCTCTTCCTCTGTCTCTTCCTCGTCCACGGCTTCTGCCTCTGCCTCTTGTGAACTGAGGGTTTCTTTCACTGTTTTCATGACTTTCTGATAGCTGATTTCTACCATATCCTCTTCCTCTTACATTTCCAGCACGACCTCTACCACGTCCTCTTCCATATATGCTTCCATCACGACTACTTTCGCTTTCTTTGACTGAAGTCTTTGCTGCTAACACTTGTTCAACAGCTTCCTCCTTTTGTTTGTTGAGTCTCTCCTCTCTGGCTTGCAACGAGCCTATGACTTCAACAACTTTCATTGTACTGATATCTCTCGACTCCTCCATGGCTACCACTACATAGTCAAACTTTGACTGTAGTGAGCGCAAGATTTTTTCTACTATTCTTGATTCATCAATGCTTTCTCCATACTGCCGCATCTGATGAACAACAGATTTGACTCGTGATGAGTAATCTGTGACCCTTTCTGTCTCCTTCATCTTCATCATCTCAAACTCGCCTCTCAGCATCTGTAGCCGAACCTTCTGTACTTTATCTTCTCCTTGAAGAGAAACTCTCAGTATGTCCCATGCTTGTTTGGAGGTTTTTACTTCTGCTACCTTCTCAAACATAACAACATCCAAACCTTGATGGATGATACTAAGTGTCGTCTGGTCACTTTTGCGATTCTTTTGCAAACTAACTCTTTCTTCATGAGACAGTTGCGCGTCGTCTGCTGAGACTTCATAGCCTTTATCAACAATATCCCAAACATCTTAGGCTCCGAGGACGGCTTTCATCTTGATGCACCAACTTGTGTAGTTGGTTTTGGTGAGTTGAGGAAAGTTATAAGAGATGATGTTACCTGCAATTTTTCTTGTGCAATCTCTCAAGCACTCAAGTTTTGTGTTTGTGAAGAAAGTGAAGCTCTCACACACTCAAACCTACAGCTCTGATACCACTCTGTTGGGAAAGGTGGGCCTTTTAGGGTCTACTGTAAGACCAATCTGTTATACTAGGAGATTACTTTGTGATGAAGGAAGACTAGTTGTATATGATAGAAGATCACTCATATCTAATGGAAGACTGCTCTGTTTTTGGTGGTAGAGGATAAAGAACAAAACACTCTGTTTTACTTCACTTTTCTACTTTTTGTATTTCTTCTCTCTTCTATTATCTTCTCTTCACTTCTCTTTTTCACTTCAATTACAAATTACAGACTTGTAATTTTTCTTATAGAGCTACATACCATATCATCATTACATGTCTAATCTTAATTTCTAACCAAATGAACTAAACTCACGTACGTGTACAACTTGACACCATACAAAAGTTACCAGAACGACGTGTCTCAATGGCTACCATATAATCATATAATCATATTGTTAATGACGTGTCTTTGGTCTAACCATATAATTCATTAAGTTTATTTTCAAGAGAACTATGAAGGAGCAAATTTTTTAGGTTTGCACTTCCGTGTAATGTGCGGGTTCAACATGTTTAAAAGCCTATATAGAATTATGAAAGAGGAGAAAGCTTCTGTCCACTTTTTGAAGTCCGGCAACTATGACTTAATTCACCGTCTTATTATTGCGCAATTTAAAGAACTGTTGGGAGATTTCCAGTCATCATCAAGGCTTTTCAGAAACAGAGTATTACTCTGCGCGGTTTAATCTAAAGGAGCAGATCTCTCACGTTAGCCGTTTGATTTAGCTGGTCTGGGATATGTTTATCAAGACATTTGATCATTGAATCTTAATGGTTGTGATTTTGTTTGAGGTCTTTGTGTTGAGCTACCAGTACCCAGACTTTTTAATTTTATTTTTTTTATTATTTTACTTTTTATCTGAATATTTTGCTTAAATAAGATATAACTTAAATGTATTATTTGGTTAAAAAATAAAATTAAAATTTTATATATATATACATATATATATATATATATAATTTATGATTTAGTTAGAATTAAAATTATTAAAATGTATTATTTGACTAAACACTTAAAATTAAAATATATTATTTGTTAAAAAATTTTTAAAAAAATTTTAAATTTTTAAAAATATATCAAAACTAATTTTTAATTGATTAAAATTTTAAAATTAATATATATATATATATTGAATTTTTAATTAGAACTTAAATTATTAAAATATTTTATTTGACTATAAATTATAAAAAATATTTTTATTTATTTTTTTATTATAATTAAGACAATTAAAATATAATTTTTATTGAAATTAAAATAGTTGAAATGTATTATGTGATGAAAATATAAAAATAAAATTTTAAAAAAATGTGGATGAATTTTTTCTTAGACGGAAAAAATATGTTTTAAAAAATATAAGTCAGATATATCCTTAAACAGCCAAACTAATCCTTAACATACCACTGTAGTGGTTCGGAACTACAATTAATTCGAACTGACTGGACCGGATAGTTCAGGGCTGAATGAGGACCGATTCCAAGTGTGAAGGGATCCTAGAAATAAAATGATAAACGTCCTAGCAGATCTGGAGACACCGGTGTGGTGTTTGTTGTAGGCACTCTGACGCTTAAGTGAGTTATGAACTTAAGTAATGTAACTAATGTAAATAATGAGATAAATAGTAACTTCCTAATGATACTCGTTCCTATCGGAAGTATGAGTCTCAGAAGGAAGAGGACAAACACCTTGTGAAACTCTTAGCTTATTTAGTAACAATTAATTAAGTGACCGGAGTCATGAATTGGATGCCGGAGTAAGGTCGAAGGCGGTGATTGCTCGAGTATGGATTTTGGCAAAGTTTCTGTAAAAGAGCGTGACCCTGTGACCAGATCTTTCTATTTATAGAGGGTATGGGGGGTGGTTGGCCAGATCCTGCCGAGATCCTTGCGTGAGGATCTCCACAGAATCCGGGATTTGGCCAACTGATGATTTGACCAGCTGACTAGCCTCGGAAGGTGTTGGGTTTAGTAAGTCTCTCGGAAAACGTTGGGCCTGGCCTCTCAGAACATTTGGACCTGGGCTTGGGCTTCAGCTTGTGCCTGCTACCCGTTTTGGACTTGGGCCTTGGTTTGGGCTTCAGCTTGAGCCTGCTACCCGTTTTGGACTTGGGCCTTGGTTTCGAACAGGGTTCACAGGATTTGGACCTCTACAGATTCCCCTACAGAACGGATGAATGAACAGGAATGCAAAACGGTTGGACTCTACTAGGTCACATCAACTGTCAAATATGTCACATCAAAAAAACTCTCCATTGGTGTAACGCCGGAACCCCCAGCTCAACAAATTGGACTACAGAGACCCAAGCGCCACATTACAGAGACAAAACAAAATATAAATATGAAATACAGTTGCTTGAATAACGGAATATAATTTACATGAAATAATGGTGGTGCACGAAAATTCATATAACAATTTAATATAATTAAATTTCACAAACTCTAATGTAATTTAAATACAATTAAATGTCACAGACTCCCATGTAATTCAAATTAAATATCATTACGTTTTTCAAAGAAAATAAATTAATACTAAATAAATTTAGATAATCAAGATATCTCATAAAATCATAATACGAAGTATAGTTCATAATTTCAAAAAAAAAGAATCATTTGAAAATTTAAAAAGAAAAGAACTTGACAATAAATTAAAACAAACCATCAAACAACTACTAGCCACATTGACACGGCTGAACATGGTCTAATTAAAATATTCAAATAGAAATATATAGAAAAAAATTTAGTTTATGCAAATTCATAGATGCTCCTCGAAATGCAGATGCCGACATGGTTCCCTTTGCTGAATCACCTGACTAATCTGAAGACACATATGTTTTCATCGTCCCTACGAGAGGATTTAAAATAAAAAAATAAACTAAGTCAGTCACAGGGACTAGTTAGTAAACCGCAAGCAACTCAAACACAACAAGATTTTAGGAATTTCCTACTAGTTCAAATTAACCATGTTTTTACTGAGTGGGTCACTAAAGGATACAGTTAGGCTCCGATATTAGAATACTTACAATCAGATAGAAGTTTCAGAGCAACTAACAGATTATCTCGAGTAATTACCTAATTGTCTACTCATGGAAGTTATGCTTTATGACCATTAAAGGTTCTACCAGCTGACTAAATCCATTTACTTTAGAGTTTTTATACAGATATGATAAGAATCTAGATTATCCAGATTTCATATTTTAGATATAACAAACATCAAATAAAAAATTTACCGATTCACATTTTAGCCAAAAGCACAATTTAATGAACTTAAAGTAGCTCATTTGGATTAAAAAAATATCAAATTTAACAGAAGAAAAAAATTCCGAGAAAAATTTTAGAATAACTGAATAATTTTTATGGTTTGATTGCCCATCCTAGTACAAATGGCAAATCGGGACAGAGATCTGAATATTAGAGTTGGCCTGAAGAACTAGAGCAGAGACAGAGAGTGATGTCGTCGCATCCAGAGTTGGCAAAAGCCACAGAGATATATATTAATGGACAAGTCTAGACCCTCAAGCGCTAGCGTGTCGAAGTATACTTGTAATTCCCTCCGGCATGCCGGTCTTATGAGTATCAGACTAAGGATTGAGCTTATTTTTATTTATACAGATATCTCAGTTTACTTCAAAATAATATTACAGCCAAATATGAGTCATTCACCTATAATTTAACCAATGGACTCTTAGCAGCAATCCATATAAGCAATTATCTCAATCGACTTATCAACAATTTAAATAGTATTTAGTTATTCGAGACATGCTTCATATATGTCACTATCAAATATTAAATATTAGGTCCAACCATTTTAAGACACAAATTTCAATATAAAATTATTAAACACATACATTTGATGAAATATAGATGTTTACTAACCCAACACTAAAATTATTATTTAAGTATAAATATTTTAATATCAAATTCAATCAAACTCAAATAAAAGAGAATTAATGAGAATTTCATATTACCTTAGGAAAAAAAAATTAGGGTTCTCGAGAACAACTCCCTTTGACTTTGGAAATCGTGATTAAACACTATAAGAGAGGAATAATCAAAGTTCTTGTATGGAAAAATTCAATTTTAATGAAAATCACATGTTAAGGTTGGATGTTTACCTCGAAAACGACGATTCAGTTTATGCGATTCTAGGGTTGCTAAAAACCAAAATTCATCACTTTAGAAACTATTTGTAAGTGTGGTTTCTAAATCTTTTTGAAAACCACAAAGTCACATTTGTGGCAATTTTCAATTCAACCCTTATTTTATTTTAAAATAAAACTAAATTCAAAAGAATTATTATTTATTTTAAATTTTCATTTGAGCCAAAATTTGAGAATATCTTTTTGAGTCAATTTTGAATTAATGTCTTTAGGATTCAGAATCAGGATTTTAAAGGAAAAAAATATATAAAAAGATAATTGAAAAATTCACTCGGTTTCACGGATGTGACAATTAGGAAGCTTCACCTTTTCACCTACACGTGCCTATAAATAGGTCTGAGTCCCTCCATTTCGCCATTTCTCATTCTCTCTCTTGTTCTTCTTTCTGGAAAAAAATTCAAATCTTCTTTAGAGAAATCTCTGTGCTTCTCAGACCATCGACAAAGAAATCTCTTAGTTCGAACTAAGGTAAGATCTTTCAGAAAAACCCTTCCTTTTTATTTTCTCATTTTGCTACTGTGTTGTTTGTGTGTTTTTGTTCGTCATAGAAGATGATGGGTTTTGGTGAACTGATGAGATTTGGTTTAAGATTGAGGGTCCTATTAAGTGTTCCAAGGGTTTTGATTATCTTTTGCGGTCTTTCCAGACTCTTTCCGGCATTTTTTAACCAAAAATCCATTTTTTCGGTTAACCAGAGGATTTCCCGTTTTGACTGTTGAACTTTTCGATTAGGTATGTCAATAGAGTCGGATATCCGAAGGATGATGGGTGAGGATCCGTCCGGAGACAAGAATAGCCTAACAACTTTCGGATCCATGAGAGGATCTAACAGTTTGGACTTGAGTCTGAGAACCATCGCAAAATTCCGCTCTAAATTTCAAAGGGAAAATTCATCAAAGTCGAGGCTGGTTGGGATTGTGGTTGAAGTAGTTGATGAAGTATCCAGCCGTGTGGTCGTCTTCCCTTCGGCTTTGGGCCCGCAAGGGATTTAGAAAAAGGATTGCCCTTCAATAATCCGTTCAGAAAATATGGGGGCCATAAGAGAGGCTTATAAGATTCCGAATGACATAGAAATCCGGGCCCTTAAGGGTGATGAGAGAGTAGATTGGGTCATAAACGGATGGACCCCAATGTACACAATTTTGCTTACTATGGGACTTACATTTTCGATCGGAGGAATGCTCCAAAAACTTTGCAAGAGGCTCCGAATTGATCTGAGCCAAGTTAATCCTAACACGATGAGGATACTGCGGTAATTTGATGAGATTGTCGAGGAGAAAGGGATACGTTGCGAGGTTGCAGATATGTACGCAACTTATTATGTTTAGAAGGTCAACAGAGATCCAGGCCGAGTGATTCTTAAGTGTCACTTGGATCAAACGTGGGTATTTTTGAATCCTTCCACTTGTGACAAAGGACGAAAGGAACGGTACTTCTCATCTCTGGATATTGAAGGGAGAGGAGGATGGGGATATTCCGTTCTAGTGGACTCCCGAGCCACGTATGAGTGCAACTAATGGCTCGGAGTTTATATTTTTCTGTTCTTGTTTTAATTCTAAAAACTAACCTGGATATTTCTTCGTTTCTGGCAGTGGAATTGGGAAAAAGCAATTGTCCGTGCAGTCTTAACAGCGAGGCCGTTATTGACCGGATCTTATCTTACGATCCTGAGATCCGTGATCTTCAAAAACTTGTTCCCATCCTTCTGGATCTCACCGACAAAGGTCAAGATCTCAAGATGACTGGCCAGGATGCTCGAAAAAATAAGGGAAAGAAAGGTTCGAAGGATACTGTAGCCATTCCGTACTTGGTGAGCCAACGTCCTAAACGCATTATGATTGGCGGCTCTTCCGAAGCGAGGAAGGAGGAGGAGAAAGAAAAGAAAAAGGTTGCATAGTCTTCGGCTTGAAAGCCAAATAAAGACAAGGGAGTCGTCACTGCAAGACCCCGGGAGGAAGATAATTCAAATCTTCCTTCATCGAAGAAGCAAAGGGACTCTTCTCTTGAAGTCCAAATAGTTGAGAAAGATTTCGAGCTTGTGACTCAGACGATAATTGTGCCAACTGACACTTCTTTTTTTAAGGGGCCGAAAGCGGCTCTAAAGGCCTTCAGTGAAATGGCGCTTGAGGAAGATCAGAAACCCTTTTTCAAAAAGCGCTTCGATCTGGTGGAAGACTTTGTTTTGGTTGGTCACAAGGTAATTTCCGTGTTGGTTTTTCCTTTTATATTGTTCGGAAATTAATATGTTTAGATTTTGAGCTCATCCAAATTGGCCATGCCTTCAACCATGAATGGGATCAACATATTGCCACTATCAAGAAGGCTCGGGCTGAGTGAGACTCGGCAAAGAAGGATAAGGATGGAAACCAGCTCAAGTTAGATGTCGACATTTTCGAACTTGGTAATTTGAGACTAATTGCTCAGGATAAGGAAAATGAGCTAGCATCTGAGTAGGAGAAGACAAAGAAGGCAATGGAAGAGGCTTTCTTAGTGAAGAAGACTATGGAGTCCTTGTCTTCCCGTATGTCTGAAATAGAAAAGCTTCTTGTCGAGGCAAAAGAGAGGGCTAAGCGAACGGATGCGTAGGTCGAGATCGAGGTCAAGGGTAAGGTGTACCAGAAATTTTTGGTTGGTACCCTGACCAAAGAGGTGGCAAAAAGAAGATTTCGTTATTGGACTCAGCTTACGGAAATGAATGGGACTAATATTCTGATTTCGACGGAGGACAGAGACTCGGAGAAAGATGGAGAAGAGGCGAGAGGAGAAGAAAAAGAGAGAATGAAGGGAACGAAGGATGCTGCCACTCTAGATGTAGAGACTGAGAAGGGTGTCTCCGAGCCTGTGGAGGTCGAGCCGATTTTGGTTGTCTAACCTTCCGTAGAGACTACTGTCGCGGAGCAAGGTGGCGAGGCCGAGCTGACCCTTGATGACTTAGCAATTTAGGCTTTTCTTTTTTCTCCTTTTGTATATCTTCTTTCCGTATTAATGAAACATTTAGTTTTTGTTTATATTGTCGATTTGTTTTTGCATAAATATTTTAAGTACCGAAACATAATTGAATAATTAAAAGCAATAATATACATATGACACTTAATTATTAATCTACTCATGCAATGTAAGGAAAGAATAGATATGTAATTGAATAATCGATCCGGATAATGGCTCAGATTTTATTTAAACAAAATGGTCCCTGTGGATGTAAATATTTCGATCCTTTGAGATGATAATATCGATAGTCCCGTCGATCCTTATACATTAATGCTAGCAGCCCTTTCGGATGTTTTGTGTACACAATTCGACTATTCACCAACTTTTTACAATTGTTGGTTCAGATTTGTTATGCACTTTGTGGGGTCTTATTTTGTGCCATTGCGCAATCTACTAGACGGCTTTGTTTTGAACTCAGTTTTTTGTTTGTTCTTTATCTTGACAGATTTTCATGCTTTTTTTTTTTTGGTGCGAACACCTCGCAAAACAATTATTTAGGGGTTAGAGCATGATTCAGAAACTTTTTAGTACGGATGTTTGAATTTTCAGATCCAGAACTTAACTGGGTTTGATATCCCATTTTGGATTTTATTTTGGGGCTTGGCCTTTAGCTCCGTACTACCTGAAATTTCAACACGGGGTAAGGGAGGTCCTCAACGTATTGAGGACCCTTCGATGCTTAAGTCAGTAATTGATTTGGAAGGAAAATCAGAACAGAAGTATTGAAATTGAGAGAGAGTTTTAGAAAAACCTGGGGTCCCGCTGTGGGACGGTGGTCCAGACGGACGTTGACTTTTGACTGCAAAGTAACGGAAGGGTTAAGATGGTCTTTAACTTATTGAGGACCCTCCGATGCTTAAGTCAGTAATTGATTCTAAAAGCAAATCAAAATTAAATGAAAAAGTATTAGGTGAGAGGTCGGAACCTGGTTCCCTGGAGTACGTGGGGAATTATTCGGTTAGAATTGGAATTTCTTTAGGTGGCTGCATTCCATGTGTTTCAGACTCCTCTGCCTGACTCGTCCTGAAGTTGATATGCGTATTTGCCTACTATTTCTGTAACTTGATACAGACCTTTTCCAGGATTCATCTAGCTTGTTTGCGTTGAAGTTTTTCATGAGTACTAGTCTCCTACGGAAAATGTTCTTGCTCGGACAAATTTGTCCTCTTATATTTTTCCATTTTTACCTCAAAACTTTCACGTAGCTCATCTACCGTAGCTAGGTTAAAGTCCAGCAGGATTTGATTCTGATCGTGAAGTGGGTATTGTCCGAATCCCACGTCAGAAAGAAGAACGGCTTCCACTCCAAATACCATAGAGAAAGGTGTCTATCCGGTCGGAACTCTTGTATTTGTTGTATAGGACCATAGCACTCTTGACAATTCTTGAACCCATGCACCCTTGTGTTTCCCCAATATCTTCTTGAGTATGACCATTAGAGTCTTGTTTGAGCTTGGCCATTTGCTTTTGGATACCTCGGAGTCGATAAGTTTAATTTAATGTTCCAAGCGATGCAGAAGTCCTTAAATATTTTGGAGATGAATTGTGAGCAATTCAAAAGTTTATTTGATTAGAATTTTAAAATTAAAAAATATATTTTTTTTTTTGAATTTTTAGTTAGAACTAAAATAATTAAAATCTTTTATTTGACTATAAATTATAAAAAATATTTTTATTTTTTATTATAATTAAGATAATTAAAATATAATTTTTATTAAAAATTAAAATAGTTTAAATGTATTATATGATGAAAATATTAAAATAAAATTTTAAAAAAAAAATGTGGATGAATTTTATCTTACACAGACAAAATATGTTTAAAAAAATATAAGTTAGATATATTCTTAAATAGCCAAACCAATCCTTAACATACCATTGTAGCGGTTTTGAACTACAGTTGATCCGGACTAGCTGGACCAGATGATTCAGGGCTTAATGAGAACCGATTCCAAGTGTTAAGGGATTCTGCAAAATAAACTGAGAAACGTCTGAGCAGACCTTGGGACACTGGTGTGATGTCTGCCGTAGGCACTCCGACGCACAAGTCAGTTCTGAATTTCAGTAATATAACTAATATAAATAATGAGATAAATAGTAACTTCTTGATGATACCCTTCCTATCGAAAGTATGAGTCTCGGGAGGAAGAGGACATACACCTTGTGAAGCTCTGGGCTTGTTTGGTAACTATCAATTAAGTGACCAGAGTCGTGAATTGGATGCCGGAGTAAGGTCGAAGGCGGTGATTTCTCGAGTATGGATTTTGGCAGAATTTTTGTAAAAGAGTGTGTCCCCTGTAACAAGGTTGAACCTTCTATTTATAGAAGGTTTGGGGGTGGTTAGTCAGATCCTGCCGAGATCCTTGCGCGAGGATCTCCACATAATCCGGGATTTGACCAACTGATGATTTGACCAGCAGACTAGCATTGGAAGGTGATGGGCTTGATAAGTCTCTCGGAAAATGTTGGGTCTGGCCTCTCGGAATATTTAGACCTATTTTTGGATTTCAGCCTACTAGCCGTTTTGGGATTGGACCTTGGTTCCGAACCGGGCACAGAGAATTTGGACCTCTATAACCACTCCGATAAAAGTTCATTTAATATAAATGTAAATTTCATCAAATTTGTTTATACATGCAATTTGCTTAAAACTCATTCGGACTTGTAATAATTTGCCGGGATGATTTTGTTAATTTTGTTGTGTTTACTGATTTTGTTGCGAGCTTTGTGGTTTATTTTAGCGATCTTTGTTAAATATCCCAAGTAAAACTCGATCTGAGGGGGGAAATTATTTTTTCCTAGTTGGTGACGAGTACTGTCCAGGGGGTGGTAATGGGCCCGAATCCGTACCGAACCCGGACCCAAAGTCATCCAATCCGAATTAAAATGGATTTAAATTGAAATTAAACTAGGAACCACCTTAATCCACCGAAATGAAAAAAATAATAAATAATAAATATATGTAATAAATAATAAATATATGTTCTTACTAACTAGAGCATTAGATTCTGATTTTATATATATCTACATCTGGGTATCATCGCTTTCTCCCCCATTAACACTATTTCAAACCCACACGCTATATTTTCATAATTGGGATAATATCACTAAAACTCTGAGAGTTCTTCTGGACTCTTCATGCCAATCTCTCACTAACCTTATCCATCAATCCATGCTTCATACACAACTGGATGATCTTCGACAACACGAACATCATAACAATGCATCATAGTAGCTACAACATTCTTCATAATCACAAAAGCTATATTCTTCCCAAGGCAAATCCTAGGCCCTGCATTGAACGAAAAGAACTTATGCGCCGGCTCATGCTTAATCCTCCCATCTTCCATGATCCATCTTTCCGGCCTGAACTCGCAACAATCTTCTCCCCATTGCATACAAAGATATCATGATATTCGTCTTTTCATTGACCCGATGACCACTTGGAAGACTATCAGCTCTCATCGGAACCCGCAACTGATTAGGCACAGGAGGATACAACCTTAACGTTTCACACAAAGCCGCATGGAGATAAACAAGGTTATTGCTGAGTTGAAAAGTGTTCTGTTTTCCTTGTCATGTTTTTGTCCAATTCTTGTCTGATTTCGGTTTCAACTAGTGGGTTTTTTGATAGTAAATACAATAACCAAGTGAGAGTTGTTGTGGTTGTGCTTCCAATAGCCAGAAAAGCAGATATAATGTTGTCTCTCATGATTTTATCACTAGGTGTTGGCCCAGTTACTTCATGTGCAGTCAAGTAACACTTCAAGAGATCATAACCCTCTTCATTTCCCAAATTTTCGCGCTTTTTCGACATATGCAAGGCGCAAAACTGATCAATGTTTCTCCAACTTTCACACAATTTTCTTTCCGTTCCAATCCCCAACCTCCACAAGGCCTCCGGCACGAAATGCCGAGCACACGTGGCTTCACAAGCATCATCTAGAGCTTTAGTGAACACATTTCCTGGGAAATGGATAGAGAGCGAGTTTGGATTAGAGCCAAGAACGATCATGCTAGCCAAATCAAAAGTAAATCTCTTGAACAAATCCACTAGAGACATGATCAAGAACTGGGATAACACCATTCCGGATATTATCCGGGATAATCTTGTCCATCGATTGGTGGAAATCTTGATGACTAAAAAAGCTTCTAGCTTTTTTTCTATGGTGTCTCCATTCTTCAAAATCCCCATTGAAGATACTATGATCACCAAAAATGTCAAAGCGTTTTCGCCAGGCTGATCCTTTCGCGTAGTTTGAGAAGTTTGAGCTCATCATGCGTTGGACGTTAGCAGGATTGGTTGTGATAAGTAGGGTGGATTGAGCAAACAAGGCGCCTTTCAGATTAAAGGTGCCTTGGTTTTGTTCAAGTAGTATAGTGATTTTGTTTTGGAGATTGTGGAAATTGAAGAGAACTTCTGGTAACAAGCCTACTAATGGCCAGTTTAGTAGTAAATTGTTGTGTTTTATGTAGTATTGATAAAGGGTGAAGAAGAAGATAAAAATCAAGGAGAAGATTGTGAGAAGATTATGAAAGGATGCAATCATGGTTGATTTGTAGTTTTGGTTCTGATGATTCGGGATCAATTATGGTGTCTACTTTATAGATCAGCAATACCAATTGGTCAAATGAAGTAATAAATTTTGTTAGGTTATTTTGGATTCAGAGTGTCGGAGGTTGTGTTGCTACCAGTTTTCCATAGAAAATATAATTATTTTAGTCAATCTATTATGGTAATGTAATGATTTGGAAATATAAATATATAATATAAATTATTTTTAAAAAAATTTATAAATATAATGACTTTTTAGATAGAATTTTAATTTATTGTGATTTATTGCAAAACTGATAAAATCAATATATAAAAGAAGAATGGTTAACGGATTTCTTGCACCTTTTTGGTCATTGATAATCAGCATTTTGTCGTCACCGAATTATAATAGCGTTTAGGGTTAATGGAGACTTATTATTAGTGGTTCCGGATTGATAATAAAGTGTTTGGTAATAATTATTCAATAGTAGTATTTTTAATAAGATAAATTTTGGAATACTAGTGGCAAATATATAATACAAAATGTTAAATATTTTATATTTATTAATAATATGAATAAGTAATAATTTTAATAATATTTACTAATTTTTATATCAATTACTAACTAAATTAATATAAAAAAATAATATGCATATACAATATTAAAAAATATTACAAAATTTTTTAATAATAAAATATTATAATAAAAAAATAATACCGAAAGTTATAATATTATTTATTTAATTAATTAATTTTATTAATATAATCAAAAATAAAAATATGGTAATTTGGTCTTTTTAACAAATCTCTAATTTTAAAACCTCTCATACGCTCCTATTATCAGCGTTTTAGAAATTAGTGTTTTGGACCAAATCACCTAATTAAATTGTTATTAATCAAACTAGCTACTTTAAAAAATTAGAAACTTGATTTTGGTCAAACATCTAAAACTCTAAAAAATGATCACCTCTAATTGAAAACGTCGTTTAACAAACTAGCTCATAGTTTACTTGGCTTGAGAATTTGACATATAGTTCTCTTCTCTACATAAAAGCCCACTCAAATCCCAAAACCGTTCATTATCGGATTTCCATTATCCTTCTTATTTTCTATCAATTGAATATTGTCTCTCTACATCATAAACAATCAAGTCGAGTACTCCGATTCGTAAGATTCATATCCCTTTTTACTTTCATTTTCTTCGATTTGATTTTGATTTAATTTTGATTTTTGAGTTCTATTTTTGTTTGTTTTGAGACTTCACTACGACTATTCTTGAGTGCAAAAGTCGATGAAGTTGTTAACGATAAAAACTATGTAATTATATTTGTTTAGATGTTGATGTTATTTTTATTGTTTTACATTTGGGTATCTGTAAATTAAGATGGATGTGTGCATGCATTGTTATTTGTACTTTGTATAAATGGGAAGTTTTAGTGAAAATAATGAATAATACACAAATTCATGTTTTCATTCTCATTTTCACTTTCTTTACCATCTTTATGTTGTTATAAGTACTAAAATTTACTTTGTTAGAAATGTTAAATGATGTTGATAAAGTTTTATCGATAATGCACTTGATAATGCGCTAATGCTAGGGATGTTGTCTCATTCTCCTTTATTGTCCTTCCATTTTACCCCATAATGCTTTGTCCACCTAATTACATTTTCATTCCCTTTTTTATATCTAAAGCCTGAATACATTTCATTTCCTTTTTGGTATTCTAAGATTTACATCCAAATAAAATTAATATTTAATTCTTTAATTGCAATCTTTTTCTTCATATTTGTTTAATTTCTATCCTTATGATGATGATGGGAATGGGAAGATGAATAACATATACAAAAATTAAGGAAATTTTTGTTAATGATTTTATTTAATATTTTAAGTTAATTATATTTTATATGTAGAGGCTCAAAACCACCAGCCCAGTTCAGAAGTAAGATCCAAGCCTAAAACGACGAACAGGCTCAAACCCTGGCTCAAGCCCTATCATTCCCAGAGGCTCGACGGTCTAGGATCCTTCCGAGACTCACCGGCTGACTAGGAAAGTTGTTGCCTAAATCCCGGATTATGTGGAGATCCTTCCGCAAGGATCTCGACAGGATCTGGCAACAACTCCTCAACCTCCTATAAATAGAGGCTCAAACCTTTTCATCGACACATTCTCGGACTTACCGAAATTCCTTCACGTAGTACTATCATCTCCGACTACACTCCGGTATACAATCTACGGCTCCGGCCACCAGCTTTATTCTAACCAAATGAGCCCCGAGCTCCACCAGGTGTCTGTCTTCCTTCGAGTCACTTCTTTCTGACAAGGACGATAATAAAAAAGAAGTCATCATTTACTTCATCTCTTATTCTATCTACATTCTTTAAAGTTCAATATTGACTTGAGCGTCGGAGTGCTTACGACAGACACCACACTAATGTCCCCAAGGTTCGCTCGAACGTATTTCTTTTACTTTTGCAAAATCCCTTTGCTTTAGGAGTCGGTCCTTAATCTTTCGAGACAATCCGGTTCCGCCAGACCGGATATAACTGTTGCGTCTGAACCACTACATTATATTTTTATTTCATAATATATTTATTATTTTTTTATTTTTTATGAGTCAATCATAATAAAATTAAATAATTTTGATAATTTGACTCTAAATTTTATTTCCAAGTTTTGAACTTTTTTTTTTGTTTGTCTTATTATTTTGACATTAATTATACCACATGTGATTCATCTTACTAGCGTCTTAATTTTCTCTCATCGCTCTTTCTTTTTACCATTACTTTTAAATAACTACAATTATAAATTTGCTTTGAAAATGCCAACATTTTTAATGCTTTAAATTATATGTATCAATGCACAAAAAATTATATGCATTAATATTTAAAAAAAAATGGGTTTTTTAACATTCTCAAATCTCTTTTACTTTTATTTATTTATGTATATAATTCGTATAAATAATTATAGAAAGAAAGATGAGAGAAAATTAACCAAAATGCAAAGTTTCTAAATTTTGTTAACATTTTGTATTTCTCTTATTATTGATTTTGTCTCTTTATCTTTCTTTTTCTCATTAATTGCGTTTCTTTCTTTCTCTCCTCCTTTATGAATACAGAATATTCTTTCATCAGTACATTGTATTCTTTCATTGGATTATTGTGTGTCTCTTTATCTTCCATATGACTCATTCTCCTCATATTCTCACTGAAAATGTAATTAGATTTTATGATAAAAATTAATTTAGATAATATTCCATTGAAGTGTCCAATTAATTTTCTATAAATTCTCAACATATGAATAAGCATCATCATTACTCTCTTGGAAATGTCAGATTCTTTCACCAAATATGTATTTCACTTTATCTTCTAATCTCTCTTATAATATGATGACAACCTCGAAGATGTGAACCTCCTTTTAGATTCGTACAAATAATTGTGATTACGTCGTGAATGTGAACCATCATTACTAATACTTTCACTCAAAATTTTAAAATTTCTTATTCAGCCTTCATACTTTTGTAAGTCATTCTCCGCCAACTTTGTTTTGTGACATTGATTATTGATTTATTGATTTATGTTAGTCAAATAATAAAATAATTTTTTATGTCATTTAAATATATTTTTATTTTTTTTCCTTTCCCTTGACAAAAGTTTATAAAAAGTTAATATTCATCTCACTTATTTTTTAGTTAACTATGATATTTTGTTTAACTTTCCGTTCCAAATTTCAAAGTAGATAGAAATGGAAAAATAAATAAATGAAAATAAAGTAGTAAATTTTTCAAAATTAAAAAAAAAGATCTTAGAACTCCGATTATTGAGTATGGCGAAAATAAATTAAAATAATACAGAATTTTAAATTATAAAAGTTATAACAATATTATAATTTGATTTTGACCGCATTAATTAAGGAAAATAAATGGAAATAAAATATGAATCAAAAAATAGAAAATTAAAAATAATTTTGTGCATTAATGAAATGAAAATTGTAAATTAGGAAGAAGTTTTTTTTTCAAATTAAAAAATGGAAAAATATTAAAAATACTAAATGTTTCATCATTTTTATCTTTTTTGTAAGATTAATTATGATATTTTGATGTTGCACCATTAAAGTTCAACTATTCATTTTCTTTAAATTTAAACCATGAGTAGTATTAAAATAAATTTTTAATTACATTTAAATAAACCTCATCTTATTCTCATATAAATGTTGATATAACTTAAAATTAAAATAGTTAAATGATGACGAGTGAACCCAAATTTATTATTATTTTGGTAATAGATATTGATTATGCAATTAGACTTCTATCTTTTGAATTTAATTTATTATGTTATAGTATTCATTTTATTATCATTAAACTTAATTGAAACCCTTTCTATAATGTTGACTTTCCACTCTTTAGGTAAATATAAGATACATAAATCAATTGAGTAATACTTAATTAGATTTAAATATTAATTATTTTTATTTAAAAAATATCATTTATCGATTTCAATAAAATAGTGAAATAATTATGACAATAATCAATGTTTACCTTAAAATAGCCTTCAACTAATAATTTTTAATATGTTGTTTCTCTTACTACATATTTTTGTAATAACAATTTGTTAATTACAGTACAAAATCTCATTTTTGAATATTATTCCAATTCTTAGAAATAGATATATTATTAAAAATAAAAAAATATATTTGTTATAATTTGATTATTTGTAGTGGGAAGACAACCATGAGATATCAGAGGTAAAGGCCGAAACGATGGAAGGAACCTGAAGCCACAACCCATCTCGGTCGAAGACCCTCTTGACCAAAACTAGACATTGGACGCCTAAAAGACCCTCTCGACCGAAACAACCGAAGACTCAAAGAAGGCCCAACTCGGCCGAGTCAACCACACACCAAGTCCAGTAAGCCCTCAACGAACCAGAGAATTTGAGCCCACTTGGCCACGACCTGATCAAATAAGGATTCCTAAAGTCCAATTGGTAAAGGAAGGCCTCTTCCCCTGAATCAAGGATTCTGGAAGCCCAATTGACAAAGGAAGACCTTTCCCATTGAAATAGAGATACCAAACAAAAAAGGGATAAGAAGTCCTAATCTTTTTAGAAATAGGGCCCCAACGATCATTATAAATAAGGGGTATGGATGACCGTAAAAGGATTAGATTTTCATTGTTCAATAGAGCAAATTATTATTCAACCATCTCTTGTAAGCTTTCAAACTATTTTCTTAAGAAATCTTAACCCTATATTTGGTTGTGGTTTTATTTGGCACCACAGTTTGGCGCCCACCGTGGGGCTATGAACCTCACACAAGGTTAAGATTTGCTGAATCCGACTTCGCCATCATCAGCATCATTTTCACCCAATCCTCAATGATCACCGCTAAACTCCGATTAGCAAGATGAGTCCTGATTTGACAAACAACACCGAAAACCAGATCCCTAAAACGTTAGAAAAACAATTGGCAATCCTGATTGAGATGCTCAAGAAAGCAGAAGAAGTGAGAACATTGTAAAATAGAAGCAGAATCTAGGAAGAAGTCAACGGTTCTCTCTAAAGGTAAATCTAGGCAGCCAAGCCGGAAGTATTCTCCCATACAAAAATGAAGACTCAATTTTGGAGAAACCTCCGGTTGAGGGTCGTCAGAAGAAAGTGATAGGTCAACGGAAAGTCGTAAAACCTTAGATTAGAGCAACTCAAGCAGTTCTGATGACGGATCGACAAAACCGATATCATCCAAGAAAGATCGCGAAAGGCGTCGTGATCACGAAATTAGAGAGTTAAAATATCTGGTACAGAAGACTTCGGGAAAAAGAGTCATTATGCGGTCGTCAACAACACGTTATTCTAACACCCCTTTCACATCTTGGATCTTAGAAACCAAGATGCCAAAGAGATTCTCCATCCCTAGCATGAAACCCTATGAAGGAACGGCAGATCCTGAGGATCACATCGCCTACTACAAAACTCGCATGGGAACATGCAATATCCCCGAAGAAGACATGGAGGCCATAATGTGAAAAGCTTTTGGCTCAACCTTAAGAGGTCCGCAAAAAGATAGTCCTTTGCTCTCCCTGAAAAGAGCATCAAATCATTCTGTCCCTTGGCCAAGAAATTCGTCAATCACTTCTCAAACAGCCAAAAAAAAAAGAGAAGCATGTGGATGAATTGTACGACCTAAGACAGGGAGTCAACGAAAGTCTCAAATAGTACGTAAGGAGGTTCAAAGAAACCAAGATGGCCATCCCAGACTGCCGGGATAAAAGCGCCATTAAAGCTTTCATAAAAAGGCTCATAAAAACCTCAAAATTTTACGAAAGCCTAAAGATAATCAAGTCTAAGACCTTCGAAGATGTCCTAGAAAGAGCCAAAGATGCAATGGAATACGAAGAGGATTTCCAGCCCAGAAGTTACAAAGGCCCGTAAAGCGTATCCAACTCTCGTGGGCGGAACGACCACAGATACAATGGTGGAAATGATGATTATAGAAAGAACCAAAGAGATTCCGGCCCCGGAAGCTCATCTAGACCAAGTTATTCCGGCCCAGACCCAATACGCTGGAAAAAGGAACTACTGCTATACCCCCTCACCATACCTACAAGGGAAGCCCTGACAATACTCAAAAGTTTGGGTGACAGAGTTAGGTGGCCCAAAAAATCCAAGAACCCCTCTGGACGAAAAGACATGTCTTGATATTGCCAGCTCCATGGGGACCCCGACCACAATACCGATAAATGCTGGACTCTGAAAAGAGAAGTGGCCAAGCTGATCAAAACTTGGCACCTGCGGGAGTATTTGACCGAAAAGAGGCGAGAAATTGCAGTCGAAGCCGATAAAAATCGACATCTAGTGAACCTAACCCCGGTCGCAAATGCTGAAGAAGAGAGAGTGATTAACATGGCAAATGGGGATCTGATATGTGCGGATTAACAAGCTCAGCGCAAAAAAAAAAAAAAAAAAAAGCTCAGATAAACTTAGAGCATATATAGCATCAGGAGTGAGTCCACTAAAAACCATACACCATCACTTTCACCGAAGAAGAAGCCAGAGAGGTTAATGCGCCACACCATGACGTGCTGGTGATTAAAATATTGATAGCAAATCTAACGATAAAGAGGGTATTGGTCGACAACAACAGCTCCGAAAACATCTTGTTCCTCGAGACATTCCAAAACATGCAGCTAGATGAAAGGATGATGCGCAGGAAAGCCATATCCTTCATCTATTTCGACGGCAAGGCCACCTCCACCATCGACGAAATTGAGTTACCAATGTACGCAGAAGGAGTAAATCTCTATACCACCTTCCTGGTGATAAGCTCAAATTCGGCCTACAATGTGATACTAGAGAGGCCCTGGATACATGGAATGAAAGCGATTCCATCTACGTATGACCAGCTCAAAAAATTCTGGACCCCACATGGGATTAAACAAATAAAAAGATAGCAGAGTGCATCCAAAGAATGCTACGCCAACTGCTTGAAATAAAAAGCGGCCAAAGTATAGCAATTATAGCCTCGTCCGATGACGCCCTAAAAACCGGCCGAAGACGAAGTGGATGAAATACCACTTGACCAGAATGGAGAGAAAATAGTGCAGATTGGCGCCATGGTAGAAGGGAGTGAAAGAGAAAAGCTGGTCAACTTCCTCAGAGCTAACCAGGACAGCTTCGCCTAGTCGCACAAATACATGATTTGAATTGATTTGACAATCATAACCCATAAGTTAAATGTGAAAGAGGATGCAAAAGAAGTGAAATAGAAACGTAGAAGATTCCCCAGGAGCGAAACGAGATCATTAATGAAGAAGTCGAGAAAATCCTCACGAATGGGTTGATCAGAGAAGTCCAATACCCTAACTGACTCACAAACGTAGTGGTCGTCAAAAGTAGACAGGCCAGTAGACAGAGTGACAGCGGCCTGGGCGTATGCCTCCGACCTCCTAACCTACCCCCGATTCTTCAAGCCATTCGATGCGAATTCCCTGCTAGTAATAATGAGGCCGAATATGAAGCCCTGATTGCAGGACTAAAGGTGGCAAAGGAAAGTGGGGCGCACAACCTCACAATCAAGTGCGACTCCCAACTAGTGGTTAATCAGATCATTGGCACAAACCAAGCCAGGAACGAGAAAATGGTCAAGTACCTAAAAATAGCCAAAGATCTCATGAAGCGTTTTCAGAGGGCCAAAATAAAACAGATCCCAAGGGAAGAAAACGAGAAGGCGGATGCCATGGCAAAACTCGGAGCATAAATGCAAGAAGATGAACCGACGGGACTAATCGTATACACCTTCCTCCCTAAAACAACCATCAAGTACGAGGAAGCCATGACCTTAGAGCAAAGTGACTGGATGACTCCCATCCTCAATTATATCAATCATGGGCAAGTACCCGAGCACAAAGTTGAAGCTAGAAAACTACGAACTCAAGCCGCCAGATTCTAAATCGTCGGGAGAATACTCTTCAAAAGATCCATAGGCGGCCCCTTTCTGAACTGCATCTCCCTCTCAGAGGCCGAATTAGTGTTAAAGGAACTCTATGAAGGACTAGTCGGGAACCATTCCAAGGGGAGAAGCTTGGCATTTAGAGCACATAGGGATAAGAAATCCTTCAATCATCTCTTGTAAGCTTTCAAGCTATTTTGTCAAGAAATATTAGCCGTATATTATGCTGTGGTTTTATTTGACACCGCACTATTTAATTTATAATATTAAAATAAATATAAAAATAATTTAAATTACATTTTTATTATTAAAAAATCTTCCAAATTGAAGAGATAAAGTAATTTTGAAATTTCAAAAATTAAGTGTTTACAAATTTATAAATCTAAGTACAAGTTTTTTTTCTTAAATGCAAAACTAAAAATCTTATATAATAATTTTATAGAATATCTTAATATTATTAAATAATTTACTTCAAATGCTTAAAAAAAATACCCACAAAAATATTTTTTCTTATATATTAATGGTAAGAAATAATGATTTTTTTTTACCAAATTTGTACGTTTTGATTTATCATTATTTTATTTTTAGGGTGATTTCCAAAAAACCACCGCAAGTTTGACCCTTAGGCTAAAAAACCTCAGCTTTTTTATTTTTGGCCAAAAAACATCTTTTGGATGAAACCTGTTAAATTTATTGTTCATTCGTTAGTGGATGAACAGTAACTGAGGGGCATTTTCGTAATTTTCTCATTTTTATTATTTTTTTAAAAAAATTAAATGTTTTTTAAAATTCTTTTTCTCTTTCCTTTTCTATTCTTCTTCTTCTTCTTTTTTTTCTTTTTTTTCTTCCCCTACATCAAACTCTCTCCCCTCTCTCTTTTCCACCAAAAATTAAAATATTGAAAATAAAATAAAATCTCAAGTTTATTATTATTATTATTATTATTATTATTATTATTTAACATTGAAGTGAAGAAAAAGAGGGGAAATAAAAGAAAGAAAGAAGAAAAAAAAAGAAACAAGAAAAAAAAAAGAAACAAGAAAAAAAATGGAAAGAAAAAAAAAGGGTTTTATTTTGAAATTAAAAAATATTTTTATTTGGAAAAAAAAACTTTTTATTCTTTTTCTTTCCATTTTTTTTTCTTCTTAGTTTTTTTTCCTTTTCTCTTTTTTATTTCTTTCTTTCTTTATTTTCTTTTTTCTCCCGCTTCTTCACTTCAATGTTAAATAATTATAAAATAAAGTTTAGATTATTTTTTATTTTCAATATTTTAATTTTTGGAGGAGGGGAGAGAGATTTGGTGGGAAAGAGAGAGGGAAGAGAGTTTGATGTAGGGGAAGAAAAAGAAAAAAGAAAAGAAAAAAGAAAAAAGAAAAAAGGAAAAAAATAAGAAGAAAAGAAAAAGGAAGAGAAAAAATTTTTAAAAAAAGTTTTATTTTTATTTTTTTTTAAAAAAATAAATAAAAACGAAGAAATTACGAAATTACCCTCCGGTTACTGTTCATCCACTAACGGATGAACAGTAAATCTGACGGATTCCATCTAAAAGAGGTTTTTTGGCCAAAAATGAAAATGCTGAGGTTTTTTGGCCAAATGGTCAAACTAGCGGTGGTTTTTTTGGAAATCATCCTTATTTTTAAATAACGAAATTAGGTAGCTAATTGAAATATATTATTTAGGCATTCCGGTTATAAATAGCTAATATTTTAGATAGTATAATTGCAATTTGTATAAAATATGACTATAATTCACATCTTAATTTATGAAAAGGATAGAAATACTTCTCACAACACTAAATTTACTCGAGTTGGATTTAACTATGTAGTCTAGTTACAAATACAAAAAACAAAAGTATAAATTTGTAATTAACTATTAACAAGGTAGTTTGGTTGATATTTACTTTCATATATTTGATGATAGAAATTCACACCACTTTTCCATTTAAGACTAGTTACCACATTTCCACTTTGATTTTACTATTTTAGAAATTCGATGGGACGACAACTTATCGAAGAAAAAAAAAAGTTCAATTGAATTGAAACAAAGAAAGTAGTAGATGTATTTTTTTTTTCTGTTATTCTGCTTCATAGGTTATGGATGTTTAAATAGGAATTACATCCTAATTTTATTAGAGTTTGAATAGGAAAACATCAATCTAAGAATCAGAAAATTCCAATAAACTCTCCATGAAAAACTCCTAGTAATCACTACTAACTAATAATAGTAATAAAAAAATAAAAATTAACATCATTACCTTCAAGCTGGGTCATAAATGTTCACCAGACCCAGCTTAGATAACGTCACATCTAAATCTGTTCTAGACAATTTTATTTTATTTTTTTTAAAAACATCTGTTGTCTGCTCCATCATTGGTATATACTACAGCTCTAAATCTCCTTCTTCCAGCCATTCCTCGATGAAATGTTGATCAATTTCCACGTGTTTCGTTCTGTCATAGTGTACAAGATCTTTTGTTATGAAAATAGTTGATTGTTGTCACAAAACAATCTCATTAGACCTTGTACTTCCATCTTTAATTCACTGAGCAGTCTCTTTAGCCATAATCCTTCACAAACTCCGTGTGCAACTGCCCAAAGTTCTGATTCTACACTGCTCCTAGCTACTACATTATGTTTTTGCTTTTCCAGCTTACCAAGTTTCCTCATACAAGTTCATAATATCTAGTAATGGACCTCTGATCAATAGATGAGCCAGCCAATCAACATCTGTAAATACATTAAGACTTCTATCTGAATTTTTCTTAAAGTACAGACTTTTTCCTGGTGATAATTTCAAATACCTGAGAACCTGATACAATTCATTCATGTGTTCTTAGTTAGGACAACTCATAAACTTACTTAGAACACTTATTGGATAACTTATATATGGTCTTATGTGTGAAAGGTAAAGTAGTCTCTCTACTAGCCACCGATATCTTCCTTTTTGTACTAGTGCACTACCACTTTGAGCTCTAAATTATTCCATTGAGGTCTCGCATGGTTATATCCTAACATTCTCATTTCTTCAAGTAAGTCTAGACTGTATTTTCTTTAAGATACCAAAGTACCCCTTGTTAACTGTGTAACCTCCATTCCTATGAAATATTTAAGATTTCTAAGGTCTTTAATCTCAAAAACTCTAGCCAACTACTCTTTCATTCTTCTAATTTCTTCTTCATCATCTCCGGTAAGAATGATAACATCCACATATATACTCAAAATAACAAGTTTCTAATTTGTCAGGTGCTTGACAAATAAAGTATGATCTGAGTTATATTGCTTGTAACCAACACATGTTACTGCTTTAGTAAATCTACCAACCATGCTCTACGGGAGTGCTTAAGTCTATATAGTAATTTTTGAAGTTTGCAGACCACATTCTTTCTCTTTTCAAGATCAAGAGTTGCTAGTACATCCATATATACTTCTTCTTTAAGTTTTCCATTCAGAAAGTCATTCTTGATGTCCATTTGATGTAAATTGAAATCTAAGTTTGTTGTTATTGACAATAGAAATCTGATAGTATTTAGCTTTACTATAGGAGTACATGTATCTTGGCAGTCTATTCCATAGGAATGAGTAAATTCCTTTGCCAATAATCCTGCCTTGTACCACTCTACACTTCCACCCGCCTTATGTTTAAAAGTGAAAACCCACTTACAACCAAGTGTTTGCTGTCATCCTAGACAAGTAGTAAGCATCTAGGTTCCATGTCTTTTAAGTGCATTTAACTCTTCTAGTACTCATTTTTTCCAACCGACATCCTATAATGCTTCATTTATGGAACTTGGTACACAAACCTCAGAGATACTTGTAGTAAAAGGTTTGAAGCTTAGAGATATTTTTTCATAACAGATGTAGTTACTTATGGGATATAGTGGACGATTTCTGCAGCTTCTAAACTCTTTTCTTAACGTAATGGTTAGGTCAGTATTTGTAGCCTCCTTTTCACAATTCTTAGTACCCATTTCTAAATCATTTTCTCTTTTAGTATTCTAGTGACCTGATCCCTAGGTTCTGGTTCTTAACAATTTTGAATGATCTCTCCAACTCCACCCTTGTTAACAATTCTGTCCCTGCACTGATAAACCTTAATTATGGGAGTTTTGTTAAGATTTTATAAGTCATTGGGTTCAATGTCTGTTTGCAAGGGCTGTGTTTGCTCCTTTTGGATTTGTTAACAATTTTGAATGATCTCTCCAACTCCACCCTTGTTAACAATTTTGAATGATCTCTCTAACATCTGTTGTTTGCAAGGGCTGTCTCTTTTAGTATATCCCTTTTGAATAGGTTAATAATCTGAAAAATGCATTTGGTAGCTTTAGGATCTAATTTACTCCTATGTTGAGAATGAATGTGAATATAGACTACACACCCAAACATTTTGATAAGGATTTGAGAGAATAAATTGTTGGTTGGGAAGGTTGTTTGTAGTATGTGAATAAGGGGTTTGAAAATTGAAAGACTCTAAAAGGTAGCCTATTAATCAAGTAAGCTCCTCTCAGTACAACCTTTCCTATTTTGGGATGTTTGTTTCAATCACCAGGAACCTAGCTACCTCTAAAAGGTGCCAATTTTTTGTAACACCCCATATTGAGGCAAGGTTTAAAAGAAATTGAATTGCTACCCATATCACCTATGTGCACATTATTTTTCGAGAGCCTATAATATGAGAACTCCAAAGTTAATCGTGCTTGGATTGAAACATTCTTGGGATGCGTGACCTTCCAGGAAGTTTTTCCGTAAAGCATGCGAGTGAGGACAAAGCATGCTAGAAAGCGTAATGGTGATCTGTGGGGCTAGTGGTCAACCTTAAGGCTGCTTATGTGAATGATGTGGCGCCCTGCCACCGCGCCTCGAGTTCATCCGGGACGGGAGCCGAACATTACAAGTAGTATCGGAGCAACCCTACAACCGCGAGTGTGCCTGTGGATAGAAGAGCCCAGGGCATTTGTCTAGCGTGAGTAAAGATTCTGAAAATGATGTGGGCTAACCCCAATAAGGACGTTGTGTCCTAAGGGGGGTGGATTGTAACACCCCATATTGAGACAAGGTTTAAAAAGAATTGAATTGCTACCCATATCACTAATGTGCACATTATTTTTCGGGGGCCCAAAACATAAGAACTCCAAAGTTAAGCATGCTTGGTTTGAAGCAATCTTAGGATGGGTGACCTTTTGAAAAGTTTCTAAAAAAGCATACGAGTGAGGAAAATGCATGCTGGAAAGCGTAATGGTGATTTGTAGGACTAGTGGTCAGCCTTAAAAGCGATTATGAATGACGTGATGCCCTATCACCGCGCCTCGGGTTCATCCGGAGGCGAGGGCTTGATATTACATTTTTCCTCTCAACCACTCCATTTTGTTTGTTCTCAATATTTTTATTTTGGCTTGGATATGTGTATGTAACATAGAGAAGAAATTTTTGAATATTTGGACAATTTTGCATTTTTCTTTCACTAGAAACATCTAAGTGACCCTTGTATGATCATCAACAAATGATAAAAAAACAACCTAGAACTAGTTATGTTATTGACTCAAGTAGGTCCCCATACATCACCATGGACTAAGGAGAAAGGTTATGAGTGTTTATAGGAAAAAGGATAATAAGAACTTCTTGTGAGTTTGGATAACAGACATGTTTCACATTGAAAGGAATCTCTAATCTCATTAAATTTGAAAATCGAAGCAATTTTTCTAGGTACATTAAATTTGGATGACCTAACCTAAGATGCCATAACCTAACTGCATCTTTATTTTGTGAACTAATATGGAACATTGAATTTACTTTCTCGTGAGGTTCTTTATTAATGCAAGTAGAAGCTACTAGTAGGTAAAGCTAAGAGTGACATTTAGCATTGCCAATCATCTTCATAGATTTCTTATCCTAAACTACACAGCCATTAATAGAAAAGTTAACAGTACAAGCTTCATCTTTTATCGATTTGTTCGCAGATAGAAGATCGCAATTAAGCGCATGAATAAACAAAACTGATTCTAGGATTAAATCCTTAACAATTCTTACTTGTCCTACTTTTTTCACACAAGATATTATTCCATCAAAAATTTTAAACCTAATGTTTTTTCCAAGATTAGATAATGACGAAATAAACTTTTCTCTCCTTTCATATGATCCGAAGCTCCTAAATCTACAATCCTAGGTTTCTGTATTTCATTTTCAACAGAAAGTGCATGTAAAAAAGTTACCTCTGTCAGCAACAACAACTTGATAGCAGTTGTAGAACTTGGGTTTGATTGAGCCATGAATTCATACATAATTTCATATAGATCTTTGATTGAAGGTTCTGTAGTGTGAGGTTCTCCATTAATAGCATCATTACATTGAAGATGGTTGGTCGATCAAGAAAGTATCAACACTGGTATTTCATTCTACTTTATAGGTTAAGGATGTTTAAATATGGATTACTACCTAACCTAATTAGAGTTTGAATAGGAATGGATCAATATAAGGATCCAGACAATCTCTACAAACACTCCATAAAAACTCCTAATTTATAGTAATCACTAGTAACTAATAATATAAATAAATAATAAGAATTAACAACAACTTTTCCTAATGAAAACACCTAGAATTCAATTTCAAACTTAGAGAGTCTTCGTATTTGGATATCATAAATTAGTTTTTCAAAAGTTGATGTTATTACTGTATTTGTTAGGAAATCTATTAGATTATTTTAAGATCAAATTTGGTTTACATTAATTTTTCTGGATACTTGGAGGTTGTAGGCATAGAAAAATTTGGGTGATATGTGCTTTGTTCTATCCCCTTTAATGTATCACCCTCTCACTTGAATATCAATTAAAAAAGTAGCAATTAGAGTTTTCTTTCCAGATCTCCACGAGATAGATAATTCATTGTATGTAAAAAAAAATCCAATTCGAGAATGGGTCTAATGTGAATATGAAAAATATCTAGTATTAGTATAACCAATCAACCTAAAATGATTATCTATTTTTGAATAAAAAAGTATGAAACCAACAATTTTGGAATATATCTAAGAATGTTACTAATCTCATTAAAACCTTAACAAGTCGGGGTAGAACTATATTTAATCAATAATTTATAGCAAAAGAAATATCTAGTCTTGTACATCGAGCTGGATATAGAAGGACACCATTGCACTCATATATGGTATTCTAGGATCCAAAACATTTTCAGCATCATATTTTGGACTTACTGGATAATTTTTGGGATAAAGGAAATGAATATTTAGTGGAGTGATTAATGGACGACATTTTTCCTATTAGTGATATGCCCTAGAACCAATAGTATGGCTCATATATTATGCTTTATGTCATTGCTATTAAGAATAAAAGACATCTTTATTATTCACTTTTATTTTATTCGAGATATTTAATTGTATAATAAAATCCCTTATGATAATTAGAGTATAAAAGAAATCATGAATAGTTCATGATCATGAGATTCCTATCTAATGCAATTGTGATTACATTTAAATATCCTTAGTCATAGTATTGATGAGATGTGATATAGCTAATGCATATAGACTAGCATATGTTATATTTCTTAACGGGTTAAAACAGTAGTTCTCATAATCTGTAGGCATGCAAGATGGCTAAACTAAACACATGGATGCTTATTTGGAATAAGTTCATCGGATGACTCGCAATGAGATTTCACATGGACAAAATCATCTAATATCAGTGTACAATCTCGTAGTAGCTAGTTGTTGGTGCAAATATCCTTAGACTTGAGGTCTCCATAGTATCTTAAGTATCGTTTTTTTGCAATTTGATGTTATTCCTTGTAGAGTTAAAGAGATTGCTTAAAGGGTCGTTATTGGGTGTAGTTTAAACTACTTGGGGTAGTTGAGTGAACAATAAAGGATTTGTCACTTCTTATGATAAGAGAAATATCTCAATATTTCTAATTAGAAACTTTAATCTCTAAATCCGTGGCAAAGTTGTGTGTGTTCATGAAAAGAGTTTCACGTAAACACTTTTTGAGTAAAAGGTTTTCTAATACAAGAAAAGAGTAATTTATAGTTAGAATTACATAATTGTTCTACCAAGGAGTTAGATATCTAGTTTAGACTCAAATTCAAATGAGATATAGTATGACGAAAGAAATATGATGCACAAGTTCTAACTACAGAAATATATTGTCTAAACTAAGGACTACTCAGAATAATTTGGGTTGATGGTGCATTGCTAGATGCCAATCTTTGATCAGTATGAGTGAGAATTAATTAATTGAAGAATTAATAATTCAAATTGTACCGCCAACATATTCTGATACCTAATAGGTCACACGCAATAAGAGTTTTTGATACTTAGAGTAAAATAGCTATTGAATAAACTTCTATTTGATGATGTTATGAAGATTGAAAAGAAGTTAAAAAAAAGTAAGTTTAAATGTGATTAATTTTATAATTAATCCGGAGGATTGGATCCCAATAAGATTGGATAAAATATGGTGGATCAGATTTACTATTTAATATTTATAATTAATGAGTTTATAAACTTTTTAAGTAACTCATATTATATAATATTTAATATTAGAAATATTAAATAGTTTAATAATTAATATATAATAATATTTATTATAAAATTTAAATAAATAGATAAATATTTTATTTAGTGAAAATATGCAAAATTAGACTTTTTAAACTTTTTTTCTTTTAGTTTTAGACTAATTTTAAAATTTTTACAATTTTACACTTTTTAATAAAAAAGATTACAAAATTAAACTTTTGAAAAAAAATTTGGAGAAATGGGCTTTCTGGTGGACCGGTAAGCATTAGACCGGGAAGTAGCAAAATATAATTGTTTCTCGATATCATGCTTCCCTGTGCGGAAAGCTAAACACCGGGAGACAGTTATATTTTGCTGCTTCCCGGTATATTTTTGCTTCCCGGTTTGATTCATCCGGGAAGCAAATCAAAACCGGAAAATAAAGTATTATGGTCAGTTTGTTCTATTTTTGTAAAACAATTTCAAAAAATTTAATTTTGTAAAAATTTTAATTTTTGTTTAAAAATTTAAATTTTTTAATAAAAAATTTAAAAATGCAACAGACCCTTCTATTTAATTCTTCCTCCGTTCCTTTTTACTTGCAACATTTCAGCTGGGCATGCTGTCCAATGCTTAACTTTAAACGTAAGTATCGTTAATATTACATAACTAAAAATTATATAAATTTAATTTTTAGAAATTAGACGTGAATAAAACAATACCCCACTTGACTATATTTTTTTTTATATATAAAAAACAACATATTAAAGAAAATTGACCAATAAATATTAAACACTATTTTACTTTTGCAAGTAAATGGAAACAGAGGAAGTCTTAGATAAAGATTTATATATAGTTGAAATAGAATTTCGATTTTCATAACTGAGTTTATATATTTTTTATATTGTAACAAGTATACATATAATAATAATCGGCAGAGACAGGTGATGATTAAAAAATAGAAGAAAAAAAAATGTTTTGTTTAAAAAATGATAAGAACGGTACCTGTTGCACGACTTTATTTTTTTGGGAAGCAAGCCACTCATACGTTTATTTTAAAAATGATAATAATAATAATAGTAATAAATAAATAAATAAGTAAATGAAAAGGAAAAGCACCTTTATTTTCTTTTACTTCCACTTATTTATATTCATATGAGTTAAAATTCTAACGCAAAGCGCAAAATTATGTTCTATTTAAATTAAATTTTAATATAATTATATATTATAATTTAATAAAATATAAGTATGATTAAATTTTCAGTTTTTAAGTTTGTACTAATAATTATACCATTGTATTAATTAAAATATTAAATTATAATATTAATTACTTTCATCTAATAATTAGAGGATGTGAATAGTTAGGAAATATGGGAATATGAAGAGATTTTATCTTATCAATTTTTTATATTATGAAATAATATTAATTACCTAATAATTAATTATTTGATCTTATTAAAATTAATTTATTTATTTTGAATAATAGTGTCTACTAATGATATATTATTAGTATTAGTGTAACCTTATTGTATTTATAGATTCATTTGTTAATTTTTTTATTGAATTTCAAGATATTTATTATATATTCATAACATATTAAGGTCAATTTACACATATATATATATATATAATTATTTAATTTTTCTTCTAATATTATTTTGATTATTATAATTGTCTTTTACATTATTACATTTTTTTTTTCATTTATTATGAATGGTGCTCAATAATTTCTTTTAATTGTATTTTTTATTTTAAAATTTAAAAATATATGTATATATTTTAAAAACATAGTAGCAATAATGATCAAATGAGCTAATATGTGTATATTTTTTCTATTTTTATTTTTACTTTTTGTTGGAATGAATTATGAAAACTTAATATATTCTGAAAATATATACATAAGTGAAAAAATCAAATCTACCCTAAAATTGTAGAAATTTATTGTATTTTATTATTATTTCATCACTAAATATCATCTCAATATTAAACTCAACTTTATATATATAATTGTATTATACATTCACACTTTGATTGGTCATTCATACCTCATTTTATTGAGTGATTAAAAATAGAGAACTAAATACATATGATAAACATCAAATAGTGAATAGGAAAGAAAAAACAAACAATGATTTGTTATACTCATATAAAATAATCTAATAGTTAAGTATAACATGTGAGAAAAAAATAAATCTAAATATAACATAAACCAAAATAAGAGCGAATTCATAATACATCTCCATACTAACTCAGATATATGAACTTCCATCATCATCACCGAAATGCAAATCATAGGAGAAGGAGATGAGAGAGATATAAATAGTAACAGAACAAATGTATGAGTTTCATTATCTAATATATGAAGATAATAGCAGAACAAAGGTAGAGTTTAATTATCTAATATGTCAAGATAGCCAAAGAGTGAGGTTTATATAGAAATGTTAACCAAAACCATTTTAGAGGTGGAAAACTAAAAGTTATTTAGATGAGATGGTTGGTTTTTCACATTGTTATTTCCATTTATTTTATCTTTAATAATTAATACATACTTAATATTTTTAATTTTTAATTTATATTTTTAATGGTAATTGTTTAAATAATATAAAAACTCATGTCAAATGTATAAATAGAATGAAGCAATTCTAGGCATGCCACATCATCTCTTTTGGAACTCTTTTATATAAATATATAGATAAACGGGAGAGTGAAGGATGAGGAAATATAATGAAATTCATTGGACTTTTTAAAGTTTAAAATACAATTATTACAAATACAGATTTTTAAAAGTTTAGTTTTCACTCCCTAAACTATATTTTGTAAAATATCCCCAAATCTTTACAATTCACAGATTCTATGAATTACTCTCACAGTCTGTAAATTACATCTTTACAATTCACAGATTCTGTAAATTACGGTCACAGTCTGTAAATTACGGTTACAGTCTGTGAATGACCTATGAAGTGAAAATCAAACTTTAATTTTACAAACTTTTCAAAAGTGACCTATAATTATATAGTAAACTTTTTATGGCCTATAAAAAAATCCAAATATTTATATTTCTACTTCTTTATCTTCACATATGTGTTTGGATTTTATTTGTTAGAACAAATTATTCTAATTCAATTCATAACTTAATTATTTGGTTTTTGATATTTTAAATTTTGTCCAGATATTATTAGAGTTTCGGATGGGTGCTAATGGTTCAGGTTACTTATACAGAACATAAAGGATGAGCAGGGACGGAGCCCAGTAGTGGGCTAGGGTGGGCTTAAGCCCACCCTAGCAAATTGAAAAAAAAATCCTTATATTATACATAATTATATAAAAACCCAAATAAAATATATAAAAACACCCTCTAATACGATTGGTAACTACCTCCACCTATCTATTTATTGAACTGATATTCTCTGCATACCTCTTTTTGTTTTTTTTCATCTGTTCTTCGTCTTCTTCGCTTTGGTCCCATCCCAGCCAACCATTCACGCAATCCAATAATTCAAATTTTCTGCTTCTGTATTTTTGTGATTTAAACTTATATATTATTGTTTGATATTTTATTAAGTATTAGTTCTAATTTATTTCATAATTTATCATTTGTTAATTAGTGTAAAATTATTAATTTTAGGTTATTGGTTAGTGGATTTAGTTTAACATTTAACTTATAATGATTTATATTGATGTAGAGAAGTAAATGTTATATTTATTTAATTTTTATTTAAGAATATATAAATTGATTTAGGTTAGTGTTTTAATTTTTGAGTTAATTAATTATTGGTTTATTTCTATTATATTAAATTAGTTATTTTATTGATTTAAAATTGTTGATTAATGTATTAATATATTTAGTTTAATATTCAATTTATGGTTAGTTAGAGAAATAATTATTTTATTTATTTAATTTTTATTAAAGAATATATAAATTGATTTAGGTTAGTGTTTTAATTTTTGAGTTAATTAATTATTGATTTATTTCTATTATATTAAATTAGTTATCTTATTGATTTAAAATTGTTGATTAATGTATTAATATATTTAGTTTAATATTCAATTTATGGTTAGTTAGAGAAATAGTTATTTTATTTATTTAATTTTTATTAAAGAATATATATATATTGATTTAGGTTAGTTTTATTAGTTCGTGATTTAATTAGCTATTGATTTATCTTACTATATTAAAATTAGTTATCTTATTGATTTAAGATGGTTGATTATTAGTAAGAATGGATTTAGTTTAATATTTAACTTATAGTGAGTTAGAGAAATAGATGTTCTATTTCTCTAATTTCTATTTGAGAATGTATATATATATTGATTTAGGTTAGTTTTATTAGTACTTAGTTAATTACCATTATTTATCTTATTATATTAAATTTGATATTTTTAAGTTAATTATTACATAAACATTATGTATTTTAATTATTGATGAGTATTTTGCTTTTTTAGTAGTAGTTGTAAGGTTTAATTTTATATTTTTGTTGTATGAAATTCTAATTGTCATAAACATTTTTTTATACTAATTATATGATATTAATTTCATTGTATGAATTATTATATTATAGGTTTAAAATGCAAAAAAAGAATATATTTCACTATTTTAATAGAAAGAGTGAAGGATCATCATCAACAAATTATAATGCCTCAAGTGAGCTTCCAACTCCAAATTTGGTATCTTCATCTACAACTAAAAGATCTAGAGTTGATAATGAAGATACTTCAATGCCACACCAATCAAACACTTCTTATTATCCAAGGGATCCAAAGAAGCATATTCCAATATGACAATATCCGGTTGACAAGCAAGATGAGGCTCGTCGAGCTGACATTGAGATGGGGCCCTGTCATCCTAATAAGGAGTTTCCACTCACTCTTTTTGGGGCTTAAGGTCGTAGGTTTCAACAATCATGGTTCATAAAATTTCCGTGGATTGAGTACTCGAAAAAAGATGATAGTGCATTTTGCTTTCCGTGTTATCTTTTTTACAATCCAACTTGTAGGTATCACATATTTACCGTGGATGGGTTTAGAAATTGGAAAAGGGTGAATGGTGAGAATTGTGTGTTTGTAAAACATGTAAATGGAGATCAAAACTCACTTCATCAAATAGCCATGCAAAAGTGGGAGCAACTCAAAAATCCATCTCAACATATTGATAGAAGGATAATCAAACAAACCTCTCAAATGGTGAAGCAAAATCGATTGTTACTCAAGACTTTCATTGAGATTGTGAAATGGTTGGCTATGCAAGGATGTGCTTTTAGGGGTAATGATGAATCTTCAAGCTCTACTAATCGTGGAAATTTCATTGAGATGGTAAAGTTGCAAGCAAGAATGAACAAGGACATTGGTGAGATTGTCATAGATAATGCTTCTCAAAATGCCAAATATGCATCTCCCACAATTCAATAAGAGTTGTTGAAGATCATAGCTGATACAGTCCGTAAAAAGATTCGTGAAGAAATTGGTAATGCTAAATTTTGCATTCTTGTTGATGAAGCAACTGATGAATCTAGGAAAGAAAAAATGGCTATAATTTTGAGATATGTTGATCGAGATGGTTTCATTCGAGAAAGATTTTTTAAAGTTGTTGCTGTTGATGACACGAATGCTTCTACCTTGAAAAGGGAGATATGTACAATTCTGAGTCGATACAATCTCTTGGTTGAAAATTTACGAGGTCAAGGTTATGATGGAGCTAGTAACATGAGAGGTGAATGGAAAGGATTGCAAGCACTATTTCTTAAAGATTGTCCTTATGCATATTACATTAAATGTTTTGCTCATCGACTTCAACTTGCTCTAGTTGCAGCATCCAAAGAGGTACATGATGTGTGGCTATTCTTTTCTCATTTAAGCTCCATTGTAAACTTTGTCCAAGCTTCTCCTAAGCGTTGCTCTAGATTGAAAACAATTAATAAGGATGAAACAATGGAAATGATTGCTAAAGGGGAGCTTAGAATTGGTGTAGGAGATAATCGAGTTCGGAATTTGCAATGTCCTGGACCAACTCGTTGGATTTTACATTTTAAATCCATTTAAAGTGTGATTGATATATTTGGTTCAACTTGTAACCTTCTTGAAGAACTCATTGAAAATGGATGAATTCCAAAATTCGAGGTGAGGCAAAAGGTGCATATAAAGAGATGAAGACATTTGATTTTGTTTTCATCTTACTACAGCTTTATAGAGTTTTAGGAATTTCAGACATGCTATGTCAAGCATTACAAGTGAAATCTCAAGATATTATAAATGCATTGTCTTTAGTGTCAAGTACTAAGCAATTGTTGCAGGAGTTAAGAGATGATTGGGATGACTTTTTGGCAAGTGTTGAATCTTTTTGTCAGAAGCATAATATTGATGTGCCTAATAAGAATGGACGTTATATGGAAGGTACAAGGCGTTTTTGTCAACAGAAGAACAATATTACAGTGGAGCATCATTATCATTATAATATATTTAACGCTGTAATAGACTTTCAAACAGTGGAGTTGGAGACTAGGTTTTCAAATGAAGCAATGCATCTTCTTTCATTGAGTGAGGCTTTAAATCCTTGTGATGGATTTAAATCATTTAAAGTGGATGATATTTACATTCTTGCTAAGGAGTTCTATCCTGAAGACTTTATGGGTGATGAGTTAGAAGAATTGAGAAGGCCATTGGAGCATTTCAAGTTTGATGTAGTTCATGAACCAAGGTTTCATAACATTTCGTCTCTTTCAGAATTGCTGCAAGTACTTGTTCAAACAAAAAAGTCAATTCACTATTTTTTAGTCGACAAGTAAATATTTATTTTCTTTATTCCTTATATTTTAAAACTTATTTAACATGTTTATTCAATTTGTTACAGATTGATTCGTTTAGTTTTAACTCTTTCCGTTTCTACTGCAACAATGGAAAAAGCATTTTCAGCTATGAAACTTATCAAAACGTCACTTCGAAATAAGATGGAAATTGAATTTCTGACAACCTCAATGGTTACTTACATTGAAAGAGATATTGCAGAAGTTATTGATTCGGAAGTCATCATAGATAAGTTTGATATCTTGAAAAATCGAAGAATTCAACTTACTTAGTAGTGTACTAAATGTACCAAGTATGTTTCTATTGAATATATTGATTTACTTATTTTATATTGATATGCTTGTGATGTTATGATGTTGAAAATGTTATGTTATATGTGAATTTGATTTTTTTTTTTGAAATGGTCACTTGAATTATTATTGATACAGGTGTGAATTGAATTAGTGGGATGTTATATAAATAAAGGAAATTCTGTCAAAAATTTCGAAAAAATTTCTAGCCTACCCTAGCAAAATTTCCTAGCTACGTCCCTGAGGATGAGCTATCAAGTTTAGTGAGTTCTTATTTGTTTTATTTATATTGTAAAAATCATATAACCAATAAGTAACCGCTAATTTAGTTAGGAATGTTAGAAAATTTTAAATTCCGCTGCTCCACTAATTTGATTATTTCGTTTATAAATTTCTAACGGTGCTATCGGAACCTTCTTATTTGTTTATGATTTTATGTGATTTATTTGAAATCGTCGGTAGTCGAGACTGCCTAATTGTGTGATTTTGGATCCAACCTAATAGTGAAAATACTTTTAAATAAGTTTTTTAAACTTTAAAATACAATTATATATCTGTTTTAAAAATATACAAAAATTAAAATTTTAAAAGTTTGATTTTCATTTCATAGGCCGAGTTTCCAAAAATAGAATTTTTACAATTCACATATTAGGTGAACTACGTTCACAGTGTATGAACTACAATCTGAATCTGTGAATGACCTATGAAGTGAAAATCAAAGTTTAGTTTTGCTAATTTTTATATTAAATTTTTTATTGTTAAAAAAAATTTCCAATTTGATATTATGTTATTATATATATATATATATGATATAGAGATTATTTATATATGATAAAATAATCTTTTATTAAATAGTTATTTGACAACATTATAAAGATTTATTTTAGTAAATAACAGTTTATAAAGTTTTATATATAAGTGATTGAAAAGAGTTTAATTCAAAGTATATTTTATTCAAATTATTTATAAATTCATGGTTATCTAATTGTATTAGATTATATATTTTGATTTTATTTAAATTGAATGATTTTATTTGGATAAATTTCAATTTAAACGGATTAAATCTATGTACATTAGATTTACTTTAAATAGGATTATTCAATTTTGAATTGACAAATTATAATATTTGTTATTATCTTTTTAAATGTCTTTTTCTTTTATCAAATATATTAGATTTTACTTGATCCTTAGAATATAAGGTATTAAGTCCATCAATTTTACATTAACAATTTTGATATTTTATTATAAAAATAGTTTCTAAAAATATATTATGTGAATTAGAAATAGTTTCTAAGAGTGTATATGGATGCATGATGGTTGGTTATGAATTTAGGCATTTTCTATGTACAGTCCTTATCTCTATTACACTCGGAATGTAATTCTCACCATTTAATTCCCCTTGCGTGTAACTCGAGATTTCTATTCATGATTTTGTAATCCTATTATATAGGAATAGAATAAGGTTTCTGCATGTAACAGGTGGAGGAGGAGATTGCAAAATAAATTAAACAAAAGAGAATGTCCTTTTCATTGATGTAAAATCATGCATGTCCTAGGCTTGACCTATTTGTTCATTGTGGCTCCATGGATGAATTTAGAAAATGCATAATGAAGTCATATAGTATAATATTATTTTTTTCTATTTAAATTATAAATGTGTGATAGAATTGCATGTTAGGATGATGAGACATTAAAATTAAAATCTCTCAATAAATTTTTTATGTAAAACATCTATAATTGATCTAGTCAAAGAAAGTTGTTTATTCTTAGTTGGGTTGCAGGCAAACCTAAGCCCAATTTAATAACGGCAGGTTCGAACTAATAAAATTAAATTCAAAACTAAAGTAACTAAATCAAGATCAAACCTTCCACTAATATAACAAGAATGAGAATTTATTTTGTTCTCATGGGTTGTTTGGCAAACCCAAGCCCTAGCATCAACGTAAACATGTTCAAGTTATGGAATTTGATTCTAAATTAATGGGTAAATCTTGAATAATGCCCTTGATTGATTGAGCAAACTCAAGGTTGATATACATTACAGGTTTGATTGTATGTATACATAATATTCGAATATGTCTAGGATTTGACCAATAAAGGAGAGACTTAGTATTTAAGTAGTCCTTGTGACTCACCTCTCCCCCCTATGGACCTACTTGGTGCAAACCTAAGGAATACGCATAAAGAATCTGATATGATGACATATACATATCATGAGATGATAACCTAATATAATCAATGGTTATATGAGATATAGTTAGTAATTAAGATGTACCTACCAATGAAGTAAGTGAAACTTGTTAGGCACACCTAAGGTGGAACTTCATGGATTTTGATACTGATCCACTAGGAAGAATCCAATAGGCTTATCAAATTAATTGTGTGGGTTGTTAATTCGTAATAAATAGTGAGAGCTAATCATTTTTTATCAAAGAGTTGATTAAATTAAAATATTCATTACAATTACTATTATAGTTCTTTTTATTACATTTAGGTCGTGAGAAATGACATATAAATTGTATTTGCTTAGCATGACTCACTTTATATATACGATTGCCTTTATTGGTACGCAAATTTTAGAATGGTTCTCAAATCCAATTTTTTTTTCATTATGAATGATACTCTATCTAAATAATATGTTGTTGTCTCCTAAGCTTTTAGTAAGCATTTAAATAACAATGATGCAAATTGTTTGAATCATGTCAAGATTCATATTTAATGAGGTCACTATGCATCTCAAAGAAGTGTTCAACGAGGAAAAGACAAACTCATATAAGATATCAAAGTCTTCATACAAATGGTTGAGAGATCTTTAGCCTATGCTTATCGATTCAAGATAAATGGGTACATGGAGAAGAATAAGTAAAGTGTCGTTAATATTCTAATCTAGTTTGATTGAGACTGATACTGTTTTTAATAATAACATATGGGTATTGGATACTTGATGTGGATCTTACCTATTATGGGATTAAAAACAGTATAGAGTTAAGGAAATGAAAAGCTAACTTGTATATTGTCAATGTAGCAATCATTAAATATACATTATTATTCATTATCCTTACCTTCCACATTAATATTAGATTTAGAAGAATATTTTATATGCATCCGGCTTTAAGAAATTTTGTTTCAATAGGATCATTTTGCAATAAAAGATTTAAATTTATCTTTGTGAACAATTGTTGTTCTACAAAATTGAATGAATATATATATATATTATTTCTCTAGCAATAAAACGTATAAGTCTTGTAAATTAAAGAAGCGAAATTCTCAATATCCATATTAAAAGGACTAAATAAGATAACATAAATTGTTAATTTTCTCACCATTATCGTTTGAGACATAGGAGTAAAAATATTTTTTCTAAATTACAATAATTTAATGACTTTACATCATTTGAATATGATTCATATGATGCATATGGTTCTTACTTATTAGAAAAAAAAAAGAATTAAATTACCTTTTAGTGGAAAAGGTGAATGTGCTACTGAGATATTAGACTAATATATTTCTATGTGTATGGTCTAATAACAATTTAGCACTAGTTGGTTTGTAATACTTCACCTATGATTTCAATATATATATATATTTATTGTGAATTATAAATCAAAATATTTGAATAGTTCGAATGATTCAAAAGTGAAGTTAAAAGTCAAATTGGAAAAGTATAAAAGTTCTTTAATTTGATCAAAGAGGTGAATACTTAAACCGAGAATCTTAAAGTTAAGTGAATAAATAATTAAGACAGTGTAAAACATGGTCTGATCCAAGATGAGCCTTGCAAAATTATCACAAATATTTTGGATATTTTACTTGAAACCAGTCCTAGTATATCACTTGAATGTACAATACACGAGTCAAATACTTCATCTTTTCGAGAAATAGTTTCTTTTAAAGATGAAAGTGGGAGTAATGTTGATCTTAGTGAAGTTCAAAACAAACAAATAGGTATTGATCAACTCATTGTGAATTTACCAAATTCTCATAATGATGAGATAATAAAGGAATGAGAAAGTAAATAGAGATTTCATTAATCAAGTAGAACTTATATTCCACTTAATAGATTTGTTGTATCTATGGGATAATGATGTATTAGTTGTTAAGATGACAAGCATACTTGTTGTGAGGAAATTCTAAAATGTGTAGAGTTTAATAATTGTGTATGAAATGGTTAGTGGGATTATGATTCTTTCTTCTTATCTAATATGTATATGACAGATCAAATAAGCAAGCAATAAATAGTTAGTTGTCTAAGCAATTTTGCATGAAAGCCATGAAATGACATCCTTTGTGATTATCTGTTAGGATTGATCTAAAATGTTGTTTGGGTTTGTATTATGAATATACCTCACAAAACGCTTAAAATTTTTAACATATCATGTATAACATCTTCTGAAAATATGTCCCTTAAGATAATAGTTCAGAGAGATTGTAGTAAATTTGAAAAGGTTTCAAATTAGAGATAATTGCATATTTCATTACCAAGAAAAGTGCATTATAGCTTAAGAAGTAGTTTGTATTAGAGGTTCATTACTTAATTTGATGAATACTACATCTATACTTTTGATATTTTGATAACAATAGAATTAGAGTTTAAGTTAAAACAAAGATTTCATCTTTCATCCAAGCATGTACTTAAAAGTATTATTTGATACAATTTATTGGAAACAAAGATGTAAATCCACCCAGACTAGATCCAATGACTAAGCCATTGAAACTAAATCCGTAAAAGTTATGTATATTCTTATGCCATAAGATACAAGAATAATTGGTTCTACTACAAGTGGGAGTTTGTTAGTGATGTCCATAGAACCAATAGTTTGGTTCATATCTCATGCATTATGTCATTGTTATTAAGAAAGGAAGACATTTTTAGTTTCATTTTATTCGAGATTTTTAACTATATAATAAAATCCCTAATGATAATTAGAGTATGAAGGAAGTCATGAATTGTTCATGATCATGAGATTCCTATCATATGCAATTATGATTACATTTAAATATCCCTAATCATAGTATTATTGTGACAGGATATCGCTAATACGAATAGACTATTATGTGTTATATTTCTTAACGAGTTTAAGCAAGTATTCTCATAATCTATAGGCATACGAGATATCTAAACACAATACATGGACGCTTATTTGCAATAAGTTCATCGAATGACCCATAATGAGATTCATGGACAAATTATAAAATATTAATGCACAATTTAATAGTAAGAGTTGGTGGAAATATTCCTAGACTTGAAGTCTCTAAAGTATCGTAAGTATTGTGTTTTGCATTTTGATGTCATTTCTTGTAGACTCAAAGAGTTTGCTCCTAGTGAGATTATTAAGTGTAGCGTAAACTACTTCAGGGTAGTTGAGTGAACAATAAATTATTCATCACTGCCAATGATAAGAGAGATATCTCAATGTTTCTTGTTACAAACTTTAATCTCTAAATCATTGGCCAAGTTTTGTGTGTTCATGGAAAAGAGTTTCATGTCAACACCTTTTGAGTAAAAGGTTGTCTAATACAAGAAAAGAATAATTCAGAGTTAGAATTACCTAATTGTTGAAATAAGGAGTTCATATCTAGTCAATACTCAAATTCAAATGAGATACATTATGACGAAAGGAATATGTTACACAATCCCTAACTACAGAAAAGTATTGTATGAACCAGGGACTACTTAGAATAATGAGGATTGATGATGCATTGCTAGATGTCGATCTAAATCAGTATTGTGAGAATTAATTAATTGAATAATTAATAATTCGAATTGTACTGCCAACATTTTATGATACTTAATGGTCACACTTAATAATAGTTTTTGATACTCCAAGTAAAATAGTTATCGAATAAGATTCAATTTAATGATGTTATGGAGATTGAAAAGAAAAAGTTAGAAAATTCGATAATTTTAATTTGATTAATTTTATATTTAGTTCAAAGGGTTGGATTGATCCAATAAGATTGAATAAAATAAGGTGGATCAAATTTAATAAGTTCATAAACTTGTTAGCCAAGTAACTCTTATGATAAAATTATGCATATTATAAATATTAAGTTGTTTAATAATTATTAATATATGTAATTATATTTATTTTAACATTTAGATAAATAGATAGAATATTTATGATTAAATAAAGATACATATAAATAGACTTAGAATTTTGAATCGTGATTAAATTGAATATATATATATAAATGAATAACAATTTATTTTAAAAAATAAAAATAACATATGTTGTATAATTTTCTTAAAAGCAAGCACCATCCGTTATTAGGAAAAAAAGAGAGTGAGAAAGTGAGATGGGGAGGGAAGGCAAAACAACATTTGATGTGAGGGGGAAGGAAAAGGAAATATATTTATTTTCTTTTATTTTCTACTTCTTTATCATCGTATATGGTTCAAATTTTATTTGTTAGCACAGATAATCCAAATTCAAGTTATAACCAAATTATTCAAGCTCTGTTTTGATATCATTGAATAAGTGATCACTGGTTTAATTGAAAATTTTAGAAAATTTTAAATCTTGTTGCATAAATAATTTGATTATTTTATTTATAAATTCTCAACATTTCCAAATCATGTTTTTTAAATCTTTTTTTATAAGCCTTCTAATGGATCTAAATTCCATCAATTTTATGTTCAATTTGAAATCCAAGACATTATTTTGTTTACCCCAAGTATTTCATTTCAAATATTCAATAGTTTTTTTTTTAATTTTATTTTTGATTTTAATTAAATTTATATCATCAACATAGAACGCTACTAGTGCAAATCCATATACCCTTTTTCTATTGAACACACATGGACAAATAACAACATTTATATACTATTCTTTTACGAAATATTCACTCAGACGATTATACCATATTCATCTGAACTATTTTAATATTTATATTGACTTTTGTAATTTCACTAAGTATAACCCTCGAGATATATTAATTTCAGGAGTTTTTAATCTTTTCAAATTTTTATAAAAAATTCTATATCCAAGGAACCATACAAATATGCAATTAATATATCTATTAACCTGATTTCAAAATTCTTTTATTTGATCCGTCCAATAAATAATCGAAAAGTAATTGTATTCACGGGTGAATACGTTTCCCAATAATTAATCTCTGACCTTAGTGAGAATCTTTAAGTAACTAGTTAGGCTTAATATCTTAATTTTATTTTTCTTTTTTTATTTTCAAACAAATACTAATTTATAATCAACTAGTTTAACATCTTTTGTTGTTTCAATTACGGGTCAGAAAATATTTTATTTATTCAATAAATTCAATTATATCTGGATTGCGTCTTTCTATTATTTTCTTCAATAAATTCAATTATGTCTGGATTGCGTCTTTCTATTCAGGCAAATCGTTTCTTTCTTTGCATTCATTTATGGATTTTGGTTCTTAATCATCATTCTGATTGATAGCTATAACATATGAAAATATATTATCAACAATAAAAAAAATCAGTTTTCCAATTTTCTTTTCTATAATTAATAGATATTTCTTTATTTTATGATAAATTTATATCTTCAAAAAAATTTCCTTCATTTGAGTTTCTAACATCTACAATTTGTAAATTTTTAAATGGTATTTTTTTCAAAGTATTACATAAACAATATTATCAATTCTATTTTTTTTATTTTCCTGGTACAATATCTTTGGATCCAATACATCTATCATGTTTTTACTAGATTTTAGATGCTTCACAAGTTACCATCTATGTTCATTTATCAGTTGGCACAACTAGTTCAGCTAGTGCATTATAAGCTAGTATATGATATTTCTTAACTCTAGCTATATCTATACAAGTTTTAGGTAATTAGTTCGTAGTCATTTATAAATAAATTATCATACATACTTTATTTTCATTTTAACCTGTATATAGGTCTAGATATTATAACTTTTTACTTTTTTAAAAGAGTTCATTTTATCAACAATGAGAGATTCATTTTTTTTTCAAGTCGTGGAAATAATTCTTTATGAAAATGACAATCTGCAATTCGTGTAATTATGGATGTTGAATTATAGCTAATATATATTCTCAAACAACGTTTTAGTTACCAACTATAACACATAATATTCATGATAAGAAATAGGTTCAAGCGTGTTAATACAGCAATATGTAATTTTGCATGACCCCAAGCAGAATTTAGTGTTAAAGTTCTCGTAAATGATGTTCTGCGTATCAGTTTAATTCTTTGGTAAATGATTATGCTAATCAATTTTTGGTATGAACACAAGGTATTGAATGTTCGACATCAATTCTAATTAACATGCAATAATCATTAAAAACTCTTGATGTACATTCAATAGTATTATCCAAATGAAGTGTAACATCTTGAAATCCGGGCTAGTGGTTTATTAATTTAAAATCAATTTGGGATTCAAAAACCTTATTTTGAAATTAGGGATTTACAACCGTAATTGTGAATTTGGGCTATAATGGAAATATTGAAAGATTGGGGTTAATAATATAAATATTGATAACTTTAACCTATATATATAGTGAAATTAGGTTATACACTTTCGTTTGAGCCAAAAATTTACTAAATCAAATATCTATTTTTTCCTCTCTTGCGTGGTGTGTCGCCGCCGAGTGTTTGTTTGTTGTATTGCTGGGTGTGTTGCTCTTCACTAGAGGTAGGTTTGATTTCTGTTGTGAATTCGGTAGTAATGATGATGAACGTATAACTAGGTTAGTTTATTAGAATGCATGGTGGTTTTCATTATATATATATATATATATATATATATATTTATTGGGAATTGTGAATTGGTGTAGAAATTGAAAAATGTTATCGTATGTAAAATCATTCATATTAGGGTTAGGGTTCACATGTTAAAATTGGGGATAATATAATATTGAATAGTTTATGGCTTTCCATCACGATAAATAACATGATTGATAAATGGTGTTGATATTGTATATAGACATATGTGTTGTTAATGCATATAGATATATGTGTAGGAATTTCACATGGTGTTGGTGTTGATATTATTCATATAGATATTTATGCATATAGATATATGTGAACAAATCACATGGTGATATTAATATTGTATATATAAATGTGCATTCATATTAATATCCATTAGTACATAGATTGTTGTTCACGAGGTTTCAATTCACATATTGTATATTTTTATATAGTTGGAAATTATGTAATATATAAATATTATAGTTACATTGATCATGGGAAATTGATTAGAAATTAGATGATTAAGTATGTACATGATTTCATTCTGGGAATTGTCATGAATCAGTTATATTTAATAAAATTGTTATTATGCATATTAGATCATAATTTGGACGCTGAAGGGACTCACACTACCTGAGTCTCTGTTTGGATTATTTGCTGCTAAGGTGTGTATACGCACTTTCGGATACCTTGTTCAAGCTTATGTGTTAGGCAATTGATTAGGAAAATTTAAATTGCTATGATATGATACTTAATTTTATTGTCTGACTTAAGAAACGAGTTATAAATGCTTTCGGTGATGTGTATTGGTGGTATTCATGGAAGTATGTTGAATTGTGGAAAAATTGTGCTGAAGATAATTTTTCTGTGAATGTTGGGTTTATAAATATTATTGCCTTGAGTATAGATTTCTGTTTGTAAGGATAATTAGCATGCCATAGGGAGTTGATAGCTATCGAGTTCTTGGAGACTTCGGTCTATGTTGATGATAAGAATAAGTGACTTCCGTCCACCATATGGTTGGGTTATGGGGGCTTCGGCCTTGCCTGTGTTATGGGGACTGCAGCCTTGCCTGTGTTCTGATTCTGGTTGGGTTTCCCATGTCCTACAGTCATCTAGAAATCTTACTTAAAGGCGAAAATTATAAATTGGTATTCTCTCTATTGATTGTTTATTCTGATTTATACTTTACAAAATTGTGGAATATAATTTATTGTCTGCATGTATGAATTCTGGATTTCGTATGAATTTGGTGTTGCTGAAATATTGGTTAATACATATGCTTGCTTAGCTGTAAATTGTCATGTTATATGAGTTAGAGTGGGCAACGCCTTGGGTGCGTGTTCACACTAAGAATTCAAAACTTACGTGCGTTTCATCAGCAAGTTTTTGTAGCTGAGACGAACGAGCAGACTAGAGCCATTCATTCAATTTTCCATTGCATTTCAATTGGTAGACATTTTTTATTTTCCCAGCATGTTGGGAGGGATATTATTTGGATTGAAATCTTTTATTTTTGTTTTATTTTTAGGTTACTATCAAGTTATGTTTTGTTTGAATTATGAAATATTTGAACTCGGTCGAGAACTTAAATTTTGGATTGGGACTATTGATATTGGATTTTGATTTAGGAATTTATTTGAGTATTGGATTGGATTTGAGCAACTTTTGATCATTTGGAAACTGTTAGTGAGTTACAGGAGTGATTGTAGTGGTTTTGAGCTTTACGACTGTTAAATTTACTATTCAGTTAGTTAGGTATTTGGTTCGTTTGGTGACATCACCGGTTCGGTTCTCCTAAACCGGGCTGGGGTGTTACATGAAGTTTTTAATATGATAATATAAGAATTATACTCTCAATTTTATTATCTCAGCAAGCAGCTTAACAAATACCTTATTCAATGTGGATAATAAAGCATATATGTGACTATCTCACGAATGCATCAACCAATACCATAATATTTAAACGACTCACTTGGTTAGGGATGATAATGGGCAGGATATGCTAATATCCATATCCTTGTCCACTTAAATTATTTATCCATATCATCCCTATATCCTTTTAATTTAAGTGGGTATGACTATGGCTATTTCCAAATCCGCATATTATTTTTTAAATAAATAATATTTTCAAAATCACATTCAATTACTAAATTAATCAAATTAAATCTATAGTTCTTTCAAATAGTAAGGAAAGTAATACATGCAAATATAATTTTAAAAGGGGATTGATAAATAAAGTGTACAAATACTATATGCAACATTTTTATTTTCAATTCTATCCAATTCCTTGTAGAAAATTACTTTAGCACTATTTTTACTCAATTTCTAATACTCTTAAAAGAGCACTTTGTATGTGTGATTGCACTTTCAAATACGCACTTTGTATGCGTGATTTCACTTAAGAATATACAAACTTGTAGGTGCGGCTATCACCTTTATTGCTTTAACTACACGTTGGAAAGTGAATTTAATCTACTAATATAATCAAATCCCATAAAGTGAATTTCTAATTACATAAGGTCAAATTAAAAAAAAAAAAATTGAACTTTTGGTAAATTGAACTAAAAATCCATAAGTTACACAAAGCATCGAAATGTGATTGCACACGACTTAAATGTATATTTGAAAATAAATTCACGCATGTGAAACGTGCATTGGAAAGCATGATCACAACTACAAAGTGTGAATTCTATCACAACTATGAAGCCTCTATTCAAAATGTTATTGCAGTTACGAACAGTGCATTCAAAAGGGCAATCAACTTATGAAGTATGCATTCGACAATCTTAACACCAGTTTAAAAAGGGGCCCTCAAAACTGTACTATTGAATAACAATTTGATTCACAGCACAAAAAGTTTTATGTGACAAATTTCAACAAATCACAAGCCTAAACCTTAAACACATTAGAATACATAAACCAAATCATAAACCCTAGTGATATACCTAAATCAAACCTAAATGTCAAAATTACTAAATAGCAAGGTGGAAAAATATCTTAAATAAATTAAGATATAAAATATTCTATCATTCTTGAAATGAAATTTAATGGTAAAATATAATAGGTTCAACATTAAATATATTTTAAATGTTTAGAAAAGTTTATTTGTATTTATTTATTTATTTTAAAATTTTCTTCCACAATACACCACATTAATAAATTTATTATATTTTTACTTTAGTTTACAAGTAAAGAATATGTGTAAGGACATTTTACTGTATCTATATACTTATCCATATACATGGTAGGTATAAAATTTCTTTTCATGCCCTCCCGTCAATTTAGTAGGTATATCCTTATCCCCTCCTGGCAAGCGGATATCAACTGATATGCGAGTACGCCGGATATAATTGTCATATCTACACCTGGTGGATTAAACGTTCCACATATATCCATTTGAATTCTGTAAAAAAAAATGATGGACGTTCATCATTTATCTTTAACAGGATAGTCTTACCATAAATTTTCCCTCAGTACAAGCAGTATAGAAATCATCTTTAAATATCAATATTTTCAATTATTTCAACGGGTGCCCATCAAAATTCTCAATAATTTTAGATATCATGGTGGACTTAGGATGATCAAGTCTATCACACCATAATTGAACATTTTAAGGAATTTATTTACTTATTCATTGTGACATAGGTTTCAATCTGGGATATGTTCGTAAAATATAATTCAGATGAAAGAGGTCAGAGTTTTTTCGAATAATTTCCTCTCAAATTTCGCTAATGTTATACAAATACTTAATATTTTATTCCTTTATAATCTCAATATGGTATCCATTATTTCTAATATCTTTAAAACTTAACAAATTTTGTTTCGAATTACTCGAATACAATATATTACCTATACATTTTTTTTTTATCCTTTTCAATGATATTATGGCTTTTCCATATTCCTCAATTAAATCTGTGAGACCAAATATATTATTAATTGAGTCGTATATTTGGATATATTTAGGAAATACAACATTTGGTGAGGAAATACAACAAAACTATTGCCTAGACGATGGCTGATATCAAGAGGATCAACCCAACCTTTTGTACTCATAAAATCATCTTTGAGGGGAAATACACTACCAAGATACAACCTTAAAGCAGACTAAATCCAACAATGAAGGAGATTGTTAAGAAGGAGGTAGTAAAGCTATTGGATGCATGTATAAATTTTCCAATTTCTGATAGTGAGTGGAAAAGTCTAGTGCAATATGTTCCAAAAAAGGGAGGGATCACATTGATTAAAAATAAGAAAAATGAATTAATTCCTACTAGGACAGTTACTAGGTGGTGGATGTGCATAGATCATAGGACCCTAAATGATGTCACTAGGAAGGACCACTTTCCCCTACCCTTTATTGAGAAAAGTTGGACAGGTTAGCAAGACATCCATATATTTTTTTGCTGGATGGATATTCAGGAACAATCAGATTCTAATAGCACCTGGTGACTAGCATAAGATCCCTTTTATATGTCCATTTGGGACATTTGCTTATAATAGAATGTCTTTTGGTCAGTGCAATGCACCAAGAACTTTTCAAATATGTATGATAGCCATTTGTGCAGATTTTATAGGTAAGTTTCGAAAGTTTTTATGGATGATTTTTTCATCATAGGATATAGTTTTGGTGACTAGCTTGAAAACTTAGGCAAAGTATTGAAAAAAATGTGAGGAGACCAATTTAGTCCTCAATTGGGAGTTGTGTCATTTCATGGTTAAAGAAGGCATAGTCTTAGGGCATAAAGTGTCTGCTAAAGGTCTAGAAGTAGAAAAAGTTAAAATATATGTTATTACAAATTCGCCTCCTCCAAGCAATGTGAAAGGAATAAGAAGTTTCCTTGGAGATGTAGGTTTCTATAGGAGATATATCAAGGATTTTTCTAAAATCTCTGGACCCCTGTGTGTTTTACTTGAAAAAGATATGAAATTCGGTTTTTCTAATGAGTGTTTGTCATCTTTTGTGCAACTAAAGGAAAAGCTAGTTAGCACACCTATCATAGTTCCACCAAATTGGAATTGTGAATTTGAAATCATGTGTGATGCTTCGGATTACGTAGTGGATGCTGTTCTAGGATAAAAAAGATAAAGATTGTTTAGAGTCATCTACTATGCTAGCAAAACTCTTGTAACACCCCATATTGAGACAGAGTTAAAATGAATTGAATCGCTACGCATATCACCAATATGCACATTTGATTTTGGATGAAGTAACTCAACCGCGCCATTTGGTGACACTCTTTAATGTCAAAAATCCTAATAATATAAAATGATGCAATTACTAAGATTTTCTACACACAAGTGCACGTGATCAAGTAGTAAAGTAAATTAAATTCAGGTTGTCAAACCCACAGGGACTAAAGCTAATCTAATATTAATTCTATGAAATTCCCTATATCTAAGCGTAACATTTATGAGAACTAATATTATGAAAAATCAAACAAAACTAATTTCTTAAGGTAAGGATTCAATATAGAGCTTAAGTTCTAGGTCTAAGAATTCACCTCACCAGTAACTCATCATGCCCAATATGTCAACAGGCTTTTATTCTTATTCTCAAGGTTTCTTCCAAACACACATGAGACCATCTACCTATCCTAATTCCATATTCCTATGTGAATAATCTAGATAGACGCATTAAGAAGCACCTATCATCGAATATAAGAATTTTATGTTCTATTCCTAGCAACATAAACAAACATATTCTCTTGCTCTAATCTAATCCAATAAATCTCTTCCAAGTATTCGTCAAATCAATAAATCATCCAATTGGTGATCAAGCAAAGCAAGCATAAAGCACAAGCAAGAGAAAGAATGAAAACTATCTCATTCATAAAAGTAATAATAAAATTAGGGTTACATGGTTCGACTACTTCGAAGCCCTAGACTTGGAGTTTAGTTACACATTGTAGTCATGTTTACTCTTCCTAACATAATCATTCCTAAAAAGTGAGAAAGAGTTCATCGATTTTCTGCTCTTGATATTGTCTTCCAGATGTCGATCTTGAGCTTCCGTGTTGCTTCTCGCAGTAGTCTCTTGTTTTGAATCCAGCCAAAAGTCCTTTCAAAATCTCAAAACTTCAAACTTATAGACTTCTCTAAGAAATGACCAAAATGCCCTTGAACAGCAGGTGGAATTCGCCTAATCGGTCTCTGGCGACATAGGGCTCTTGTCGCCTAACACCACTGCACCTTGCTCTTTGGAGTTGCTGAATACGTTCGCTGGCGACATAAGGTCCTTGTCCCCAGTAGCTACAATGTTGAATCCCTTAGGTCGTTGAATCATTTGTTGGCAACAAGTCTGGCAACATAAAGGATATATCGCTAGACACTTCAGTGTAGTGCTCTCTTGCTTCTGTCTTCGATCGATCTCGTTTCTTAGAACTCCGGCTTTCCGACCATATAATCTTGATTATCGCACTTTTACCTGTTCAACTCAATAACCTGAAACATCTTAACAAATTCATCAAATAACCAGATAATACTCCGGATTCATCACAAAAGCTTAAGAACTAACAAGGAAAATTCATATAAGTCAGAGACTTATCACGACCCCCAACTTAAACCTTTGCTCGTCCTCGAGCATCCAATAAAGTACAGGCCAAACTTAATTAAGACAGAACAATCTTTAAACATCCAGAAAACATCCCAGTATTAACCTAAAATAACCTAGCCACTTTCGTAGGGCACACGATGACATTTAGCATATGCCACAAGCCTTTAAACCTCTAAGTGGCCCTAGAGGAGGAGTTGTAGTCTCCTAAGGGTTCACTTAGTACGACACCCATAAACATATTGCATCACAATAATTCAGAACCTGATCATAACCAAATCTTCAGATTTCTAATTTCTGTATGAAGAGAACAATAGAACACAATCAGCAGCAGGTTCAAACCTTATTCACCCTACTATGATATTTTTTTAACCAGCTTTTCGGAAAGTCTAACTCCCTATTCGAGCAAGCCTAGGAATCTAGTTTGCTTTGATGTATTATTCTCAGATTTCACTCAAATATTTTCTCTCAGATCCTAGGGACTCTCAGCAATACTAAGTAGTATGAATGTTGACATAATGTCGTGAACTACTTATATTCAAATTTAGAATAAGGAGACAAAGAATAGTGAACTGTACCCTCGTGACCAATAGAATTGGCAAGATGCTGCATGGCACTTAGAGATCTCAAGGTGCTAGACTAGCTTGACTCCATGTGAGTCAGTGGGTCTTTCAAGGTTCTGCGAGGTAAGGCTCGGCTCTGAAAAAGAATGGATTATTAGAGGGATAAAAAATTGAACTCGTGAAGACTTCACCCCCAACTTGAACTCTTTCATCTTCTGATCATAATAGCTTTCTCGTTCAAAAATTTCCATCACTTTTCTCTGAACAGCAAAAATACTATGCACTTCTAATAAATTTTTTTTAGAATACAATGAAAAACAGAAAGTGCATAATTCTTCAATAATTTTCTAACCTACCAGAAAATAATTCTCTAATCTTTCAGAAATTTCGGCTGCAAACTATCTTTTCATGTACCCCAACTTATTTTCTTGAGTGCCTTTCACGAGTTTCCAGGTAGATAAGTGTTTAGAACTCGAGTTTCGGCTTTGAATTTCTTCGAATTTCGGCCTCGAATTATTGGCTTGGATAGGATAAGGACCACGAAATAGCTTCAGAGTGTTTGGCTTCAACTTGGCTCAGGATTTCACTCAGATATGATTTTAGGATATGCTTTAGGCCTAGACTATTTTCTGGCTCGCTCTTACTCACGATGCCCATATCATTCCCCACATTTTGCCTTGCTGCCCAGCTTACCCAATCAATGCCCCATGCACTTGAGGAACACCTGCCAAGACCAACAACCCTATAGAGGCATTCTAATGCACAAAAATTAGTAGAAGAGTGTGTGTGAAATGAAGAATAAAATGGATTCTCTCAAAAAGAAACGTATCAAGGTCCAAAATCTCACTAGGATATCTCCACTACATGTTCCCAATTGCCTACTCAAACAAATCATTAGAATTCCTAAAACTGGTGCATTATTGGTTTTAGACGAATAAAGAAATAAGCTATTTTAAATAACTGTCTATTGTTCAGCTCAACATACTCAATATAAAACAAGAAAAATAATTAAATATCCAAACTGCTCCAGTACCTGAATCGAGTAATACATAATGCTCAATATAATGCTCTATATAACATAATATCTCACCCCTAACTAAAACTGTACATTGTCCCTGATGTACTACAAAACACATAGAATGAGATAGATATAGAGAAAATACCAAATCTATGAGCAAATAACATCCAACATCCAAAACAACTAGTGTCATCCAACCACAAGTAACCTACATAGTTAGAAAAACATGACAACAACACAAGATGAAAAGCATATATAAAAGAGATAGTCAACTGCGCTCAATCTGCAAATCAAGCATTGATTTGTGCCTGCAACTCGTCAATCTTAGCTTCCAAGGCTGTCTGTCTCGCCTTGAACTGAGCGATTTCTTCATTGTCTTCCTCACGGTTCTTTGCCATAGTTTCTATCATCGCAACTTGAGAGCGAACCAACTCTTGCTGAGTAGCTACAGTCTGCTGAAGCAGAGTCTCTAAAGGTGTAGGAGCAGAAGTGTGAGGAAAAATGGTAGAACCTGGCTGGCTGGAGGATGCAAAGGAAGAGCCGGACCCGCGAGATCTCTTTTCTTGACGAGCTCGCTCTCTCGCATTCAGAAGAGGGGCGTGGCTCTCTTACCTCGAACATAGTTGACAGTCTTGAAGGAGATCACGGAATGAGTGATCATGTGATCGCCGACACCATCAACATCTAATCCTGCTTCCCTATAGAAGCTAGTGATAAGGGAAAGAAAAATAATAGATTAGTGACCGAGCTTACCATCAAGCTGCTGAGAGAGCTGAAGTGAGATGAGACGCCCCAAGTTGATAGCATGCCCATTATTCAAACAATATAGCACTCGGACCCTATCAAGAGTCAGACTACGTCTACCCACTGGAGTGATGGAATAGGAGCAGAAGATGTTCTAGACTTGAGCTTCATAGCATAAATCTCTGTCCCAGTGTCGCGGGCATCAGCTGTGTGGTCAGGACCACAGAGGTCCTGTAGAAGCATCCTCTCGGGCATTCTTTGAATTGCATCCGACCACCCAAATGTGTAGTTGGGACACTCAGTCCGAGGAATTTCGTAATATTCATTGATTTTCTCTTCAGTGAAAGCAATCGTTGTCCCTCGGACTTTAGCCTTACCATTCCTCCTAATGCTCAAACCATTAGTATTGATGTAAAACTCCTTTACCACGGCAAGGTTGGATGATGGTCATGCAGAAGCCAGCTGTAACCAACCCCTCTGAGCAAGAACATCTCTTCATCCCAATTGCTGCAAGAGGTTCTCATCAATGCCATTTTCTTCAACAATTTGGGAGTTCTCAACAGCCCTCCTCCTATCTTTAACCCATTTACGATGCTGCTCCTCCATCCTTGCAGCCTCATCTCTTCTATTTTGATCAGCACGTTCTTCGTCCGCAGCAATGCAGCGAAAGAATCTACAGTTGCGGCGACTGCAAAAATAAAACAAAAGCAAGTCATTGAATTGAGAGTGCCTAAAGAGATGCCTTGAAAAAAATTCAGAATCAATGGAAAGGCAATTTCAAATTGAGAATGGAAGCAAATGGTGATCAACAAATTTGCATAAAACAAGTTCCATTAATCAAAATAAACCATGTAGCCCACATGAGATCACATATCAAACCAATAGGAAGGATTACCAACACAACTGACTTACCATCCCTACATTGCACAACTAAGCCCAACAATCATTTTAGACTTAAATTAAAATCAAAACACATTCATTCTTCATTGGTGCATTTAATCGAACACGTGGTGGGCACCCCTAAAATAGAGCAATTCACAATAAAAAGGAACCCACTAATTGATTCTAAGTGATGTCTAGTGCATTCCTACAGCAAACCAACATGAAAGGAACCAAGAATCTCATTGAGACATTTCATCGAACATGTTATGAGCGTGATGCAAAATGAAAAATAAGCACAAAATTGGCATGATGAATGCACTCAACGGACATGAATTGGCAGCTCTTACATCCTATGGTGCGAAAATTAAATCTCTACAATCAAATTCAAACAAAAATCTCACCTAAACCCTAACCTACCATTGATGAATTAGAGAGAGATGAGAGGAGAAAAGTGAGTGGACTTACCTCATTTTAGCAGAGAGAATGGAGGAAGGAGGAGGAGGTTGATCGGTGCTGGTAGTGGGTGGTCGGAAAAGAACAGCAGTGTGTGCTGGTGGTTGGCAATATGTGTGTTCGGCAGAGTGTTGTATGTGTGTGTTGTGTGGTGAGGCTGTGTGTGTTTTATGAGAGTGTATGTTGTGTGAGCGAGAGAAGTAAAAATGACACTTACTTGCACGCCCAGTTGCTGCCGATCCTGATGTATGCCGTTTGTCGCTCGCTGGCGACAAGGCTAGCGACAAGGCGTTTATGTCGCCAACGCTGATGAATGTGTGTGATAGCTAATGTTCGTTGGCGACATAGCTGGCGATATAAGGGCTATGTCGCCAACATGAACCAAAACTGGGTCCTTTGAACCATCTGAGTCGTGTGCTGGCGTTAAGCATGGCGACATGAAGGCTTGTCGCCAGCAGCGTTCGAACCTGCATACCCTGCACGTTTTTTTTTTCACACACCCAACAAAGAAAAATAATTGACAAATAAAATATAAACATAAGTAAAAATAAAGGAAACTCAAACCGAATGCGAAGAACGAAAATATTGGGTTGCCTCCCAACTAGCGCCTTGTTTACCGTCGTGGGCTCGACCATGCCATTCTCTATTTCTCATCCAAGTACTGTACGCTAGCAACAGGAACATCCCTATCATCTCCGTAATAAAATTTCAGCCTCTGACCATTGACTGTGAATTTGTGGCCATCATTCTCATCTTCCACTTCTATGACTCCATTTTCATATACATGATGAACTCGAAAAGGTCCAGACCACCGAGACTTGAGTTTACCTAGAAATAATTTCAAACGAGAGTTATAAAGTAGAACTTACTGACCTGGAGTAAACTGACGACGCATAATGTGCCGATCATGCCACTTCTTTGTTCTTTCTTTATATAGCCGAGAGTTCTCGTAGGCTTCAAGTCTGAATGCATCCAGCTCTTCTAGTTGCAAGAGCCTTTTCTCTCCAGCAAGCTTGAGGTCAAAATTCAGGTATTGGATTGCCCAGAAGGCTTTATGTTCCAATTCCACAAGTAGATGATAATTCTTTCCATAGACTAATCGGAATGGAGACATCCTAATCGGTGTCTTGAATGCTGTGCGATACGCCCAAAGAGCATCTTCTCAAGAATACCCTTAAGCTCTCGATTGGAAATCTCCACTTGCCCACTAGCTTGGGGATTATATGGAGTGGTGATCTTATGTTTCACCCCATATTGTGCCAATAACCGATCAATGAGATGGTTGCAAAAATGCGTGACCCCATCACTAATTATTACTCTTGGAGTCCCAAACCGCACAAAAATATGACTTTAAATAAACTTTTGTACCATCTTCCCATCGTTTGTTGTGGTTGCAATGGCTTCAACCCACTTGGAGACATAGTCAACAGCGACCAAAATGTACTCATTTTTGTTGGATGGGGTAAAGGATCCCATGAAGTCAATGCCCCAAACATCAAATAATTCTACCTCAAGAATACCCTTCTGAGGCATCTCCCACTTCTTGGAAATATTACTTGTGCGTTGACAACGATCACATCTTTCAATGAATGCACGTGCGTCCTTGAACATGGTAGGCCAAGAGAAACCCGATTGGAGGATTTTTGCGGCTATCTTATCTGTAGAAAAGTGTCCTCCATATTTCGACGAATGACAGTGTTGTATAACCTGCTCAATTTCTTCACAAGGAACACATCTACGCAAAATATTGTCAGCATAACTACGGAAAAGAAAAGGTTCGTCCCCCACATACCTCAAGGATTCATTAAAGAATTTCTTCCTCTGATGTGGTGAGAGGTCATCTGGAACCACCTTCGAAACTATGTAGTTGACATAATCCGCATACCATGGAGTCTGTGCTGCCTGTAGGGCGTAGAGTCGTTCATCTTGGAAGCTCTCATTGATGTCCACAGTAGTCTCTAGAGGAAGGTATTCCAACCTAGACAAGTGATCTGCATATTGATTTTCAGTTCCTTTCCGATCTTTAATTCCCAAATCAAACTACTGCAGCAGTAAAACCCAACGAATTAGTCTAGGCTTACTATCTTTCTTTTCCACTAAATACCTGATAGCTGCATGGTCAGTAAAAAATAATAACTTTAGACCCTATCAGATAAGATCTAAATTTATCAACTACAAAGACCACAACTAATAATTCCTACTCAGTAGTGGTGTAGTTGCACTGGGCATCATTCTATGTACGACTGGCATAGTAGATGGTGTGGAATACACGATTGCATCTTTGACCTAAAATGGCTCCAACTGCAAAATCACTTGCATCGCACATTAGTTCAAAAGGAAGGTCCCAGTTGGGTGAAATAATCACCGGAGCAGAGACCAATTTATTTTTCAAAGTATTGAAAGCCTGCAAACAATTATCATCAAACTGAAAAGAGTTTTCTTTCTCTAACAACATACTCTAAGGTTTAGAAATCTTGGAAAAATCACGAATAAATCGCCTATAAAATTCTGCGTGACCGAAGAAACTCCTAACAGCCTTAACAGAAGAGGGGGGAGGAAGTTTTACAATTACCTCAATTTTTGCTCTATCCACTTCTAGACCTTTGGCAGACACCTTATACCCTAACACCGTCCCTTTTGTGACCATAAAGTTACACTTTTCCCAGTTGAAGACTAAATTAGTCTCCTCACATCGCTTTCACACAAAACCTAAATTTTCTAGACAATGATCAAAAGATGTCCCAAAGACTAAAAAATCATCCATAAAAATTTCCATGTATTTTTCAATCATGTCAGAAAAAATGGCCATCATACATCACTGAAAAATGGCAGGGGCATTATATAAACCAAAAGGCATTCTCCTATAAGCAAAAGTGCCATAGGGGCAAGTGAAAGTGGTCTTTTCCTGATCTCCTGGAGCTATGGCTATCTGATTATATCATAAATACCCATCTAGAAAGCAATAAAAGGAATGACCCCCCAACCTATCCAGCATCTGATCAATAAAAGGTAGTGGGAAGTGATCTTCCCTAGTGGCTTTATTTAGCTTCCTATAATCTATACAAACTCGCCAACCAGTAACTACACTCTAAGGAATCAACTCATTTTTCTCATTAGCTACTACAGTCATACCACCCTTTTTAGGCACACATTGGACAGGACTAACCCATGCCTAATCAGAAATATGATAGATAATACCTGCATCCAGTAGCTTGAGAACATCCTTTTTCACCACCTCATGCATGTTGGGATTTAATCTCCTCTGTGCATCAATTGAGGGTTTGTGGTCCCCCTTCATCAGAATCTTGTGCATACACAGAGAGGGGCTAATCCCTCTGATATCTGCAATTTTCCAACCTATTGCTTTCTTGTATTGCTTAAGAACCTCAAGCAATTTTTCTTCCTGCTTATGGGTTAGTTTGGCAGATATAATAATAGGTAAAGTGCAAGAATCACCCAAAAATGCGTACTTTAAATACTTTAAGAGTTGTTTCAGCTCCAACACTTGTGGTTCTTCTATGGATGGCTTGGGTTGATTAGAGGTTAAAGCCACCTCACATTGCATTGTCTCTTGGTAGGGACTTTGGTCTAACTCCAAAGCTATTGCTGTTGCTTCCTCTCTTTCTTCTATCATATTAGTTAAAGCAGCTTCCAATGCATCCATAAACAAGCAATCTTCTACAATCTGTTCCTGTGGATCTTCCTGGACCGTAGAAATCCTCATACATTCTGGGTCTTCTGTAGGGTACTTGAGGGCCTTGAAAACATTAAATTTTATCTCCTCATTTTCCACCCTTATCACCAGCTCACCTTTTTGAACATCTATGACAGCTCTACCAGTGGCCAAAAATGGCCGTCCCAGGATAAGTGGTACCTCTAAATCAGCCTCCATGTCTAGAACAATGAAATCCGCGGGATAAATAAATTTTCCCACCTTAACCAAAATATCTTTTATGACACCCTTGGGCTTCTTTAGAGATCTATCTGCTAATTGCACTGTCACCGATGTAAGCTTGCAATTCCCTAGACCCAATTTTTGGAAGACTGAAAAGGGCATCAAATTGATGCTGGCCCCTAAATCACAGAGAGCTTTTCCTGAAAATTGATCTCCAATGGTGCATGGTATGACAAAGCTCCTAGGATCTTTTAATTTCTGGGGGAGATTCCTCTATAGTATGACGCTACACTCCCTTGTAAGGGCCATAGTCTCATAATCACCCAGCTTCCTTTTCTAGGATAGAATGTCCTTCATGAATTTCACATAATTGGGCATCTACTCTAAGGCTTGAACAAAAGGAATATTTATCTCCAATTTCTTGAAGACATCCAGAAATCTCTTGAATTGCTGATCCAACTTCTTTTTCTTCAGCTGATTGGGGAATGGAAGTGGTGGTACTATGTCAGCCAATTTACCCTTTTGGGGTGCCTTGACTATTGGATCTTGAGTCTCTGTAGTAACCCCCAGATCAATCTCCTCATTGTTCTCCTCCTCTTTTTCACGAGGGTCTCTTTTCTGTGAGTTTTTCTTTTAGCTCAATCTCATTCAGAACTCTCCCATTTCTCAAGGTGACCGCTTTCACAGACTCTTTTTTATCCTTGGGATTATTTTGGGTATTACTGGGTAAAGCCCCAGCTTGACGATATTGCATTGCTTGAGCCAATTGACCTACCTGAACCTCCAAATTCCTGATGGAGGCCTTAGTATTTTTATTCTCCACTAGTTGAGCTTGCATGAATTGAGTCTGAGTTTGCATCAGCTGTTGATTGGGGTCTTCATTCGAGAGCCCATGGAATTGACAGAAATGCTGGAGTAGGCTTATTGTGGAAGTCTTGATTTCAAAAGAAGCCGCTTCCACTAACGGAGGAATAATACTCTGATGAATGCCATTCAGAGATGGTGCTATAAATTCCCTCAAGGTGAGGCGCTGCTGAGCTTCTTCTCTTCCTTGTTCCGCCATTCGCTGTTGTCGCAGTCTATCGCGTAGAATTCTCTCTGGTTCCGGAAAAGGATCAATGAGGTCAACGTTTGAGCTCCGAGTTCTACGCATAAACAACAACTCTGCAAATACAAAAATAAAATAATTTAAAAGCCTAAAGAATCAAAAGACAAAAGCAGTAGTTGTCTGAAATTTGTTGCTTGTTTTCGTTGTTGCTCTATGGTTATTTATCTTAGTGAATGCCAAAACCAGCAGCATCTTGTCGTTACTGCATTTGTCATCCTGCAAGAATCATCATAATAAGCATAACAACAAAACAAAAATCATCACATATCTAGTAATTGTAAGAGTTGAATACATTAGATTAATAACATGCCAACAACATCATAATAAAATTAATATTATAACTAGTTTTGTGAACAAAAAGATTAAACAAAATCACCATAATACATGTAATTATAAGCTTTAGATTCCAAAGACAGCAAAATATTAAATCACCAGAATATTAAAAATCTATCTCAGCAAAATGTTATCCACATCAACAAAATTTGTGTCAATTAGAATAATATCGGCCAAATTCAGTATTATATAAAGGATTAGTAGTTCTGCATTCCAACAAAAGAACAATAACCATAGGTAGGTCAATAATTTCAGCAAAACCATAAGGATATCATATCAATCAAAAAACCAACAATATCATCCAAGATAAGTAGCAGAACCAGTAAGTAAACAGAAACAATGGCAAAATACTATTAGGAAGAACAATAACCATAAGCAGATCAATAGTTTCAGCAAAACCAAAATGATATCAAATCAATCAAAACACCAATTATATCATCCAAGATAAGTAGCAGAACTAGTAAGTAAACACAAACAATGGCTAAATACTATTAGGAAGAACAATAACCATAAGCAGGTCAATAATTTCTGCAAAACCTAAATGATATCAAATCAATCAAAACACCAATAATATCATCCAAGATAAGCAATAGAACCAGTAAGTAAACACAAACAATGACAAGATACTATTAGATAGAACAATAACCATAAGCCGGTCAATAATTTCAGCAAAACAAGAATGATATCATATCAATCAAAACACCAACAATATCATCCAAGATAAGCAGCACCAGTAAGTAAACACAAACAATGGCAAGATACTATTGGTGATAATGTTCAAGCATCATACCTGATTGTTCTTGGGTTGGGAGAGGGGCATCTTCATTGATCTGTTGAGAAGATGGCTCTCATCTTTCCATACTGTCAGGAACATGTGCAGCATTATTTTCGTTGTATCAAAAATCAAAGTCTGCAACACATTAACCTTACTATCAGGTATCTGCAAATGAAATAAAAGCACCAAATTCCACAACTGTATTGACAGAACAATACCAAAGAAGCTCATATACGCTTACTGCACATCAATATTTGTAAAAATATAACAAAGATCAGGATTATTACCCTGCTAGCACTAGTCCGAACTGTACAATTGAGGTTTGATGGAATCCTACTGATATCTCCATTGCATAAAACAATATATTAAATAAATTCATTCAAGTTATAATTAAGTAACTACAAACAATCAATGTAAATATTAAAATGTCATATTCAACTACATACCTGGTATTGTGGACTGTTGTTTATAACAGTGTTTACATGTTCCACTTCATTAGTTGTTCCTTGATGCACTTCTGCTGTTTTGTTCAAGTCAGGCAAAATTTCCAAATCAAGGACAATTTCATTCATTTCTGGCTGCAGCTCACGTTGAATACTAGTGCCAAGTTGTTGTTGGGTTGTTTGGTTAACTGGTTGTTCCTGATTTTGGTTTTTGACAATGACATACAAACAAAGAACATTTTGATCAGAACATGCATAGCCAAATGGATAATAAAAGGAAGTGGTATCTTACCATGTAGGTGAACTCTTCAATGATAGCAGATGTCCTTTGCCTGGAGTTTGATTGTTGTCTCTCATCCTATAAAATCAACAGTTATCCAATCAGGTTATATAAAATACAAAAGACAGAGTTAAAAAAAATAAACAAATTAATTACAGTTTTCCTCCTTTTTGATTGCTTGGCAGATGTTTTTCCAAGTGTTGGGCAGGTCCTTCTATTCTGCCTAATCCGCTTACACTGCTTGCAACGATAGCCGACGGCTCTTGGTACACTGCTTGATTCTGTTGGTCCTCTCTTCCTTACTGTTCTAGGCCGACCGGATTTCTTCTTTATGATGGGGGGAAGAATAGGAGCAAACGTCACCTCTAGTCAGAGACTTTCATCAGGTATAGGGCTCATGAAATGAGAGTAAATGTTTTTGTATGTTTCAACACTCATTGATTTATGCACAAAGTCAATAGGGTTCAACCTTTTCTTTACTATGCATATCACAACATGTGCACAAGGTAGACCGCTTACTGACCAAATTCCACAGTCATATGTCTGTTGTTGAAGATTCACTACATATCTCAAGTTGTTGTCCTGTACCTCAAAAAAAAATTCTCCACATTGAAGAGTGTTCAGACCTCTACCATGCCTTATTATTTCACCTAATGCTTTCTGAATTGATGGTGGAAATGCATCCTCAGCCCATTTCTTACACTGCTCTGATCTGTCAACTATCCTTTTAGTAATCTGTTTCCTGATTTGTTCTATCATGTGCAGCATTGGAAGCTTTCTTGCTGGCTTGACCCACTCATTTGATGTCTCCACCACATTATTCGTAATGTGGTCCTTTTTTGTATCATGGTCAAAAGCGTGAACTGCCCAATGGTGAAAAGGGATATTCATAAGGTAATAATAGGCCTGCTCACTCATACTTCTGATGACATGCATTTTCTGCATGAAAGGGGTCTTATTCGGCTGCTTTGCAGCTGCCCTAAAGTGGTCTCTTATACAATCAACCTTATAGTTCTTGATAACATTCTCCTGTATGTGTTTGGCACAATGTCGAACTCGATGCCTAGGCCAACACATGTCCAAAGCAGGTCCTATCCCTTTTTGCCTATCAGACATGAAGGTCACTACCCTAGGTTCATTAATCCCAATGTGTTCCCATAGAAGCTGAATAAATCATTTCCAGTTTTCTCCGTTTTCAACATCTATGACACAAAGAGCTAAGGGATAGACACCATTATTGGCATCCAATGAGACAGCGAGAAGTAACACCCCTTCATATGGGTTTTTGATATGCGTCCCATCAATGCAAATAAAGGGTCGATAACCAGCTAAGTATCCTAATTTTTGTGCTTGAAAGCTTAAAAAAACCCGTGGAAATGAGCAGGGACAGTTATATCAGGATCATATCTGATTGTGCTGACAAACACTTCGCTCCCTAGATCCTTGGCTCGGATTGCATAGCCATATATATGCAACTTGCTAAAACTCCGTGTATACTCCTCATTCCCTTGTTTTAATGAAAATTTCTTGGCTCTATGCAGAGTATAAGATGGAAATTCAAATCCAGTTTTCTGCATAACGATCTCCCTAATTACATCAACCTTCATATCTTCATCGGCTCTTACAAGGTCACCAAACTCTGTTCCAATCCAAGTCGATGTTACATCTTTGTTGGTATTAACATGCAGACATGTATGCTCATCCCTCAATGTTTTTATCCTAAGACAAAGTCTGCTCTCAGTCTGACTTGCGTGAACCCACCATTTACAGCCATGTGCCTTACACCCAGCAGTGACACATCGACTCTCATTCTTCGTCCTCTTCAATCTAAAACCTTCCTGAATAGAATATGCCAGAAGAATCTCCCTGAAATGGTTTGCATCTATAAATACCAAGTCAACCATCAACCTAATCTTACCCTCATCAATCTTTCTGAAGGGTATACCCACTTCTTCATTTTCCTCATCATCATCTATTTCATTATCACTTTAATTTACAGCCCTGCTCTTATTAAAATATCTAGCATCATCAACATCTGACAACCCATCCTCATTTTCATCAAGTAAGTGAACAAAATCTTCTACCTCTGCTTCACCTACAAGTAGATTAGAGACATCTTCATCAGCTCCAACGTGATCATCAGAAGACAATTAAAGTTCATTATTATCCTCACCAACTAGATCTAAGTCATAGTACTGTGATGGGATACTGGGCCTAATGTCAAATTCATCAGAGCCCAAGTCCATTTGAGAGTTGGGTGTTGAAGCGGTTCTGACATTTTGGTTTGAGCTAGGAGGTAAGATGGGTCGGACTGGTGTTGTATCTTCTACAGCATGGTTCAGATCCTCATCCAACCTAGTTCCTAATGCTGGTTCAGAGCTTCCATTAAATTTGAGTCAGTACCAATATACTAAACTCTGCAGACCAAGTGAAAATTATCTTTAACCTACAGACACCAATCTAGTTAGTCTTCCTATCATACCTAATCATCATACAACAATCCCATAGTTGCTTCAGGAATACACTATCCCTCTCAAACATTCCAATTTTCTGAACACTATCATCATCATTAAATATCAAAGTACCATTGAAGAAAAACATCCTAAAAAAGTATAAAATAAGCAAAAATTAATAGATTGCACATCTGAAAGAGCTACAGATTCAAATACTGGACATATTAGATAATAACAACATTGTGGCAGAATCAGCATTGAAAGAAATATTTCAAACAGGAAAGATAACCCTAAACTTACCTCTATCTAACAATATTTTCTCTGTTCAAATGTGTAATCGAAGCTCTCAAACCACAAACGACTTATGAAAACGAGTGAGTATATAATGTTAGTGAGTTTTTATAAGAACAAGAACCTACCAAACTAACAAGACAACCCTGATTAATGGATACGAAGAAAAATAGACTCCATAAAACCCTAACCAAACTTAACATCATAAAAGACTCGCATCTCAACATCATCGACCACATGCTGTTAAAAAATACATTTTCTAACAAACGACATTTGTGAAAAAAGAGTCATAACGAGTCATACCTGTTCTTAAATCTTTTCGACTACTACCCTTCACCAATAATGCCGAGGGTTGGCTCTTCACTGCCTCAAGTAAAGAGATGAAAAAACTAAAGCCTTCACGAAAGAGACGAACCGAGCAAACCCTAAAAATCTATTTTGGGAATGTTTAAGTTGTCTAGAAAATCGATTTGATGATACAGCTTAACCAAACTAGAAATGTAACCAAGCCAGAGTTGATGATAGCATGGTTTAATGTTTCGAATTAATTTTCTTTAATATTTTTTTTCGGCATGAACAGTTCACCCAATTAATGCTGATGAGACATGCACTTAAAAGACTAATATGCCCTTCCCGCCAGTTCAGATAACGGATTTGGATGGATTCCGTTTGAGTTGGTGTGGGCCCGGGGGATTTATTTGTTAATAAACCCAAAAAGTGTATCCGCCTGTAGTTTGCCATCCTACAGGAGGTCTGAGTGTAATTTGCTAATATATAAAGTTATATACAGTTAAACCCTCTATTATTGTCATTCTCTAAAACAATAATTCATTGTCACAGCTGGATGTCTTTCAGAACCAATTTTTTACAAGTTATTTTAATCCTCTATAACTAGAATTTACCTATAACAACATCAGTCGTAATTTGAATAGAACACCCTATATAAAACTCATCCTCTATAATGACCTACTCAAATACAATACATTTTTTTAATAAAATAATATAAAAATGAAAACTTTAAATAACTATTGTAATTAGACTCTAACAAATAAAAGAATTTTTTTAATGTTTAATAACTAAAAATGATTAAGGAAAAGATTGCACAAGTAACGATAATGAATATGATTGAATTTGAAAGGTTTCATAATTATAAATAATTAGTAAAATAATTTGAAACATTAAAATTTAGACCATCCGCGGCGCTAGTGTCTGAGGGAGTCTATCATCTAACAAAAATAACTTCCTATGGTCTCCAAATTAGTTGCCTTCAAGGGAAGAAAATTGACAACCCTTTTTATTGAAAGCTTGGATACAAATTTTCGTGAATTCAAGCATTAAGAGATAGTAATCTTTCAAACAAGCTACCATTATAGACTTTTCCATTATATTTGAATAAATTAAAATTTAAAAATATACTAAATACATACATATTTTTATTTAGAGATTATTTCATTTTAAAAAAAATAATTATGCATTTATAACAGTCAAGTGAGATCTAACCTTTATATGGTCGTTATTATGTAGATAATAGTCATTCATTGTAAAAAAAAAAAAAAATTGTCAAATAAACGGTGACATTATAGAAAAATTTTGCTGTAATATTTATTTATATTTACAAAAGAAAAAGAAACTATCGAAGAAAAAATGTATTTATATATACAATAAAAAATGTTTAAACCTAACACCTCACTAACATGCAAGAAATTTGCCCACCAACCACCTTGCAATCATATCTTCATTCTTCAACATCAAGATCTACGCATCAAAACTTCTTTTAAACGTGTTTTAATTATTTTTAAAAAAAAAAAAAGTTAAATGGATTTGTTTTAGGTATAATGATCGGAAGTCCTTAATTTGATTAATATTTTTAATTTGATTCAATAACTACGTGATGTTTCAACATAGTGTGTTACGGAATAAATTTAATCTTTTCATCTATTTAACGAATAATGCAATAAATAATTTGTGGTCAAATATATTATTAAATAATCTATTATATAGATAAAATAACTCAATTTGAGTTAGCAGAGAGCCTAAATCCAAACATTACATAATTGGAGTGTTAAAGTTCAAAGTTCTCAGGAATGATTATGCATTTGTTTAAAAGGTAATATCTTTCAATATCCACCTTGGCTGCCCAAATAATTAAATCCACGTGTTGGAAATGAAATAGACTAAAATATGAATCCATTAAAGCCAAAGTTAAAATAAAGAAACACCTTTTCTAGAGTGGTGGTAGACAGTACACTTAAGCATACATTTACAAACCTTAAAAAATTCTAAGGTCCCACTTGCCGGCAAGAACTTCCATACAGATAGCTACGCAACTTATTATTATTAGGGGTATTTTCGTTTTTGTACCCGTTTTATAAAAACAATCTAGAAATTCACTAATTTTTAAAAATAATTCGAAACCGAATCCATTTTATGTAAAAAATGGTTTTGAATAAAAGTTTTATGATTTTATTTTATTTTTATATTTGGTATTAATTGCATTAAATATTTAATTTATACCATTATCACTAACCAAATATTAAATTACGTTATTTTTAATAAAAATAAATAAATTTTAATTTTAATTAAATAATACTTTTTAATTTATTATTATTAATAAAAAATACTTTAAATAAATATGAATTTGTTTCCTTTATTTTTTAAATTAAAAAATATATGAAATAAATTCATATTTATTTTTAATTTTAATGAAAAATTAAAAATTAAAATATATTATTTAATAAAAAAATAAAATAAAAAATAAAATTATATTTTTTTTACATTTGTATTAAAAATATATTTTTATTTTTATTTTTACTTTTTATGAAATAATCGATTTTAATTTTTCTATTTTTAATTAAAGATTCAGAATAAATATGAATTTATTTCATATATTATTTAATTTAAAAAATAAAATGAAATAAATTTATATTTATTTTGATTATTTATTAAAAATAATAAATTAAAATCTATCATTTAATTAAAATTAAAATTAATTTTTTTTTAATTTTTATTTTTTTTATGAAATAATCGATTTTAATTTTTGATTTTTAATTAAAGATTCAGAATAAATATTAATTCATTTCATATATTATTTAATTTAGAAAACAAAATGAAATAAATTTATACTTATTTTTATTTTTTTATTAAAGATAATAAATTAAAATCTATCATTTAATTAAAATTAAAATTAATTTAATTTATTTTAGTTTTTATTAAAAATAACGTAATTTAATATTTAGTTAATAATAATAGTATAAAATAAATATTTAATACAATTAATACAAAATATAGAAATAGAGTAAAACCATAAAAATTTTATCCAAAACCATTTTTTACATAAAAATGGATCCGGTTCCGAATTATTTTTAAAAATAAGTGAATCTCTGGATTATTTTTATAAAATGGGTCCAAAATCGAAAAATACCCCTTATTAATCTATGAAAGTATGCTATGATCTCTCACCAGCTCCATTACAACATACAACAATAATTCTCCACAAACATGTTACAATATTTCCTCCAATACTCCATATTCTTCATAATAATCCTCCTCGTCTTCCTCTCTAACAAAAGAAGGAACACAATCTTGTGGAACCTACCTATTATCGGAATCATACCACATATTCTCGTCAACTTCCGATCCTTCCACGACAGTATCGCCAAAATTCTTCGCCAAAGAAACGGCACGTTTTTAGTGAAGCGTAGCTTGTTTACACCATTGGACATCCTCGTCACGTGCAATCCAGCCGATGTCCACTTCATAACAACTTCCAACTTCTCTAAATTCATCAAAGGCCCCGAGTGGAGGAAAAGATTGGCTGTTTTTGGACAACATAATGTCATCAATTCCGATAATGACGAATGGAAGCTCCGTCGCAACACTTACCGTGCATTCCTCACTCACCACCAATTCCACAACTTGGTTGCTAAAATCATTCCGGAGATTATAGAGAAAGGTGTGGTTCCAGCTCTAGATCACTTCTCTAAGCACCAACAGGTTGTCGACTTGCAAGAGTTGTTAAGTAGATATACATTTGATTTCGCTAGCGTTATTGCCATTGGATCCAATGCTTATTCGCTCCAAATAGGGTTTAAAGCGTGTTCCTTAGCAAATGCTTTGGATGATGTATGGGAAGCGATTTTCATGCGCTTTGTTGTGCCGGAGAGGTTATGGTCTTTTCTTAGGGTGTTCAAAGCAGGTAAAGAGAGTAGACTTAATGATAGATGTAAATTATTTGATGATGAATGTAGGGAGTTTATAGCTACTAAAAGGAAAGAACATATAATGATGGGAGATGGAGAAGGGGGATTTAGTATATTGGATTGTTATTTAAGTGGACATCAGATAACCGGACCTACACCTAGTGAAAGTGTCATGAGAGATATGATAATCACTACTATAATGGCAACTAGGGACACATGTAGCACTACATTATCTTGGTTCTTCTGGTTGCTATCAAAGAATCCTTATGTAGAAATCAAAATTAGAGAAGAGTTAGAGAGAAATTCGGTAAATAGACACTTTGATTTGAATAAGTTGGTTTATCTTCATGCGTCATTATTGGAAACGCTTAGGCTTTATCCACCTCCAGCTTATCAATCAATGACTCCAACTGAAGCTGTAACACTTCCTAGTGGCCGTCTTGTTGATGAGAACACAATGGTAGTGATCTCATCATATGCAATGGGGCGTATGGAGTCCATATGGGGAGCAGATTGTTGCGAGTTTAAGCCAGAGAGATGGGTTATGGAAAATGGGGAAATAAAATATGTACAAGCTCATAAATTTCTAGCATTCAACGCTGGGCCAAGGATTTGTCTCGGGAAAGATGTTGCTTTCACTGTAATGAAGGCAGTTGTGTCAACCATCGTTAGAGATTACGAAGTTAAAGTGGTCGAAAATCATCCAGTAATGGTTACATCGAGTATCATGTCTCGAATGAAGCATGGATTGCTTGCTCAAGTTAAGAGCAGATCCACCTATTGTTGAAACATGGGTTCATTTGTTTCCATAAATTATTTTTAGCGTTATTTGATTTAGTTGTTTGTTTGTCCAACCAATACCGTGTACATATATATATATTATTTATACTTCCTTCACATTCCAAAATATAGTATGAAACCGAACAGAAAACTACTTTAGTATAATTTGTTGACCCATTTCATTTATTATTTAATCTACCTAATTTAAACAGCAATTTGTATTAAGTCATCTCCAACGGTATGGAATTCAAATTTTTATCTAGTCATATCATAAGAAATTTTCTTCGTGTTTGACTAATAATCTAAGGTGGCAATTTGATTAATTGAGATTCAGATCTAATTGGAAAACTCTAATTAGAATTATGGTTTGGAAATTGAGAGAAGGATTAAAAATCCCATTTGCCCTGCTAAGAATAACTTGATTCAACCGGAAAGAAATAAGTTGGACTGGTCACCTAGTTTAAGGAGCTCACTTGTCTAAGAAAGTCATAGAGAAAATCGAGCCCATGGTCATATGCTGCAAGCTCACAAGCTTATTCAACGTGTAACACCTCACGTTTTTAAAGGGTTAAAAAGAAATTGAATTTGTAACGTTCACGGGGAGGGTCTAAAATTTTTGAGTATTTTATTATTTAAAATTTCGGTTTTTATAAAATAAATTTTCGAAAGTTCCATATTGGAATAAAACAAAAATCACTCTAAAGGTAAAATTGTAAATTAGAGACCAAATTCGGAAGAGTAGAGTCAATTTTGATCATTGAAACTAATTTTGAAATGATTTTCGTAAAATCGGGCCAATTTCCGAAAAATGGATTTTTATCGATTTCAAATGTGACTTTCGATTTAAACATGGTTTTGGTGGTACAAATACATTTTTAGAGACGGAAATTATCTTTGAAAGCGAAATCGAGAGTGGAGTAGAGTTTCAGATTGGTTCGGATGATTACGAGTCGGCACAGGGATCGTCGGGCCTAATTTTATGAATCAAGCCCAACAATCAAAACAAGGCCCATCATACACCACTAACACCTCCCATCTCGATCCCTCACTCCTCACTCCTCACTCCTACTCCCTATTCAAGAAAACAAAATACGTTTTCTTCTCTTCTTCCCATTCCAAACCCTAACTTCATTTATATCTCTTCAACAACCAAGACCCACCCACCTTATTTTAGTTTGGAACTACCATCATATACCTCATTTAAAGCTCCTAGTGCTGATTTCAAGCTCCATTTCTTCTTCATTCTCTTGGCAAGCATTTAAGACTCCTTAATGGCATTTCTTGATTTTGAAGCTTTTGATTTACATTAATAGCATGAATAGGATCCTTAGCAACTCTACCATAGTTCCGAATAGTTGATCTTGTTGGTTTTGAACTCTATTAGTGTTTTTGATAAAAACCCCTTAGAGCTAGAATAGTGGTTTTAATGAAATTATGTTGTTTATTGATTTGTGTTGCTTGGATTGATTCCAATAGGCAACCAAGGTGTTAGAGAGCACCAAACCGAGGAGACTAGCTATTTGTCTTTGGAGAAAAGGTTAGCACTTTCGTTTTACACTCTATATGATTGTATGATGGTTGTTATTGTATTGATTACATTATAACATGTTAATAATGTTAATTACTTGGTAATTGATAGATGAGTTGAATAATGTAATGATAGTGTCATGTAGACACTTATGGAATTAAACTTAAAATGGTGATGAGCTTGTGTATATGATGATTGTTAAGTTGATTGTGTGTTTCTTGGTGGCCATGACGGCCTATGATTACTAAATAATGGATTTTGAATGTAAATGGTGTATTAGAGATCAATGCACCCTACTTGTTTTGTAAATGGAAATATTTTGAACATATTGGAAATGGTTATGTTTTGCCCTTGAGGCCATGTGAAAAGAAATGGTATTTGGTACCATTGTGAAGAAGTAACAATGGTACTACATGGTTTTATGAAAAAATGATAGAAGGTGATAAATATTGTTTGATCACTTGAAAAGAGTGCCCTTGTTCTTAGCTTGATCTAGGTGAATGTATTGACATGCCGTAGGGAACTTAGAAGTATACTTTAACACATGAAAATGTGAACTTGACTTGAAGTGCCGCTTATTTAGGGCGACGGTCCTCCCTAGATGTGACGGCATCAACCTGGTCCTTTATGGATCCTTTGTTTGATCTTCGGATCCCCTATTTGGTATTCAGACCCCTGTACATGATAGATCTTCGGATCCCCTGGGGTTTTAGCCCCCGACTATCCCGTTTTCCTTATTAGAGTTAAGTTTAAGGGCAAATTAAACTAAAATGTGATAATTATTTGATTTGTATGCTTTAAATGGTTTGATGATGTCTAATGGATGATAAACAATTGTTTGATGTGGGTAAAATTCACCACAGAAACCCTAGACGATAACAAAACGGAATGAAGGAACTAAACGGATAAATGGGTAAATTGGATAAGTGAAGAGAAGTGAAAAATGCCCTATTTTTCTCAACTGGGCGTCCAGGTCGGCAGCCTGGTAAAGGAGCCATGGTGCTAATCCCCTTTGGTACCAGTTTTCGCAGCCTGGCCGGCGGCCTAGCAAAGGAGCGAAGGCGCTGACCAGAGCGCCAAGTGGCTAGAGTACCATGTTTGGCAGCCTAGCAAGTGGCTGGCGGCCTGGTCACTTAGACCAAGGCGCGAGGCAAGGCACCAAAGTGGATTTAGTACCACTTTCTACGGTCTGGTCACTTAGACCAGGGCGCCAGGTCAGTCACGGTTTCAATTTTCACGACCTGGTCAAGGTGTCTAGGGCGCCGACCAGGGCACTTGAAGGCTAAAATGTCATTTTCTGCGGCTTGGCCAGCAAGCTGGCGGCTTGGTCAAGGTGACCAGGGCCTAAACCAGGGTGCAAGAAGTTCACCTTCCCTCCAATTTTCTGTTTTCTGATCCTCTTCGAATACCACTGGTTATGTGATGATGTTTGACAAGTGAAGTTACATTTGTGTGCCACTTTGCTAATGAAAGAAGCATAGTTGTATGTGTTTGTTTGAGCATGAAGGTGTTAACTAGGCATCGATAGCCTAATCCTTTCTCCATTTTTCTTGTTTGGTTTCTCTTCGAAATGAATATGTGTTCAGGTGGATCGAGCTAGCATTCAAAGGTAGGGTTTGAAGCCCTACTTGGAGCATTCATCACATTGCATCGATTTCACCTCATTCATTTTTTATAAGCTTTTGTAAAAACAACTCATGTTAGTATTCTTTTGTCAACTTGTCCACTTGGTTTAGTGGCGAGTTGACTACTAAGCTCGGCTTTGCATGTTGATCCAAATTTGGTGTTATTTATTGATCCTAAATTTAAATCTTATTAAATGTTTATCAAATCAAAGTACTCTATCATTTCTTGATTTTCAAATGCTTGTGTGTATGGAATTGAGAGTATATATGATTATGCATAAGTGTACTTGTCGATGTGGCGTTCTGGTCTCCTACGCCTTGAGTCCTCCAGGGGTGGAGGTCGGACGCTACAAAATTGCTACTCATATCACCAATGTGCACATTTTTTTCGGGAGTTCGAAACTTGAGACTCTAAATTTAAAGTGTGCTTGACTTAGAGAAATCTTAGGATGGGTAACCTTCCCGTATGTTTTTTTTAGAGTATGAGAGTGAGGACAAAGCATGCTTGAAACCATAACGGTGGTCTGTGAGGCTATTGGTCAGTCTTAAAATCATATAGGTGATAAGGTGGCACTTAGTCACCACGCCTCGAGTCATTCGAGGGCGGGGGCTAGGCGTTACAAATGGTATCAAAGCAACCCTACGACTACGAGGTGTGCCTATGGACGAAAGAGTCCAGGGCAATCGCCTAGTGAGGGTAAAGATTCTTGTAAGGTTATGGGCACAATGAGGACGTTGTGTCCTGAGAGGGGTGGATTGTAACAGTGCATATTTATAAAGGGTTAAAAAGAAATTGAATTGCTACCCATATCACCTATGTGCACATTATTTTTCTGGAGCCCGGAACTTGGGAACTCTAAAGTTAAACGTGTTTGACCCGATTTTGAAGTTAGACAGTTTAGAAGGTTCAAAAAATTTTTGACTTTTCAATTACATGAATTATTTTTATAATCCTTAAATCTTTTACGGTGAATCGAATAATGTTATATTTAATGAATGGTTGTGATAATACTAATCTGTATGATTTTTGCCTATGTTTGTACCAGTACTGAAAACAAAGTCGAATGAGAATGATAACAGAAGAATGCAGCGCTGTATGTAATGCCCCATATTGAGAAATGGTTAAAAAGAATAGAATTGCTACCTATATCACCAATCTGCACATTGTTTTTCGGGAACCTAGAACTTGAGAACTCCAAAATTAAGTGTGCTTGACTTGGAGCAATCTTGGGGTGGCTGATCTTCCGCGAAGTTTTTCTTGAAAAGCATGCGAGTGAGGAAAAAGCATGCTAGAAAGCGTAATTATGGTTTGTGGGGTTAGTGGTTAGCCTTAAGACCGACTGTGAATGTCGTGGCGCCCTGCCACCGGGCTTCGAGTTCATCCGGGGGCAGGGGCCGGACGCAACCCTGCGACCGTGAGTGCGCCTGTGGACATAAGAGCCCAGGGCATTCGTTTAGCGGGGTAAATATTCTGGGAATGATATGGGCAAACCACAACGAGGACGTTGTGTCCTAAGGGGGGTGGATTGTAACACCCCATATTGAGACATGGTTAAAAGGAATTGAATTGCTACCCATATCACTAATGTACACATTAATTTTTGGGAGCCCAGAACTTGAGAACTCCAAAGTTAAGCGTGTTTGGCTTGGAACAATCTTCGAATGGGTGATCTTCTAGGAAGTTTTCCAAAAAGCATGCGAGTGAGGACAAAGCATGTTGAAAAGCGTAATGGTGGTCTGTGGGGCTAGTGGTCAACCTTTAGACCGGTTTTCTAATAAGGTAGCGCCCTGCCACCACGCCTCGGGTCATCCGAAGGTGGGAGCCGGATGTTACAAATGGTATTAGAACAACCCGACGACCGTGAGTGCGCCTGTGGAATTGCTACCCATATCACTAATGTGCACATTGTTTTTCAGGAGCCTGGAACTTAAGAACTCCAATGTTAAGCGTGTTTGGCTTGGAGCAATCTTTGGATGGGTGACCTTCTGGGAAGTTTTTCGTGGAAAGAATGCGAGTGAGAACAAAGCATGCTGGAAAGCGTAATTGTGGTTTATGGGACTAGTTGTCAGCCTAAAGACTGATTGTGAATATCGTGGCGCCCTGCCACCGCGCCTCGGGTTCATCTAGGGGCGGGGGCCAGATGTTACACTATCGGGGCTTGTGATATAGCCCTATGTCGCCAACAAGCGAATTTCAAGCCAAATAAATGGACACGACACTATAGGGGCTGGTGACACAAGGCTTATGTCGCCAGCCAAGTCGTAGTCATCGTCTCAAGTGATTCCATAGGTCAAGGCACTATTGCCTCTAGTGGCATAGGCCTTATGTCTCCACCCTTGTCGCTAGAGACTGATTAGGTTGTTTTCATCTTAAATCAATGAATTGATATCATTCTTTCATTCTCTCAAAACCCTCAAGTTCCCTATTTGGTTATTCTCTCAAGTTTCTCTCTACGAGTGCGGCGTAGTGACTTCGGTAAGTGATCTCCCTCAACCTCAAGTAAATTCCAATTATTATAAGCGTAATCTTATTGATTATCTAGGCTCATCATTGATGATTTAGGGTTGTTCGAACTATTGGATTGGTTAGGGTTTTATTGGTAGGAAACCCTAAATCGTATAATTGATTGGGATCTTGAATTGGAATGGGTTTTGAGTAGTAATCATTAACCTTTCCACTTATTAGCCTTTGGATCGTCAAAACCCTAAGTGATATAATTAGATTTTAGTTCGCACGCCAAGTGTTCGATATAATGTCTAAGTGGATTTTTGTTATTGGTAGGGCAAAGCAAACGGTGCCGAAGCTCGTATCGATAACACTTAACTTTTATCGACGGAAAGAAGGTTAGGAACCTCGTTTTATGCTCCACATTATGATTGTTGTATGTTTAATGTCTGTGCATAAATCCGGTTAATAACATAACCACTAGGATTGTTTAAATGGTACAAATATGTATTAATAATGTATTAAAATGACGATATTAATATGTAATATCTCTAATTGTATGAATTGCTGCTCTTGATATATATATATATATACATATTTATGCTATACTACATTGTACACGTAGGCTCTGGTTAGTTAGAGCTGAAAATAAATGGCACTAGTAATGTAGCCGAGAATTTTGAATGAAAGCCAATTATTGTTAAATATTCTTTATCACTTAAATTAGTTACGGATTGCCCTAGTCGTGGTTGAAATAGTGATGGAATGACATGTCATTAGGGATAACCAAGAACTCTCAACCTATTGGAAACATAGGTCTTTTGGTCTAGCTAATCACTATTGAACTTACTGGCGACTCCTATTATATGTGACGACACCACCACCACATGCATATTGTATTGGTGGTATTCAAACCTAATTGATGGAATCCTAAGGTAGTTGTTCGTCTCGAGGGGTAACGAACAGCATTACGAATTCTGATCTTCTAACCCCATTATTGCTTCGGCCTAATTGTGTGGCTCCGGCCTAATTGATCTCATTTCATTATCAATACTAGATTAAGGGCAGTCTATGACAAAATGGAACCTTTGATGTGTTTGTTTTTAAATGATAATTGTGAGTGGATGGAATTGTACGCCTTTGGGGTTTTAATGGTTAATAATGAATTCACATAACCATAGATAATGTCATACGAGTACAACAGAGTATAAATGGGAACTTCGGATGAATAAATGGCTATATTTAAACTTGTTATATATGCTAATGATTGGCTGGGGTTTGATTACCTAATGGATGATTATTAGTTCTTAGGTGCATTTCTGTGTCGATTTCATGACTGAATGTTAGTTAGATGCATTTGTATGTCAATGTTGGAGTGTGAGCTTGCTAATTTGACATCGACAGTCTGATGTTGTCTTTCTCCCCTTTTTCTTATCTCTTTTATTGAAATGTGAAACAGGTGATCGAGCAGATTAAAGTGTTCCAGCATATCATCGAAGAATGTCAAGTCTCATTGTTTTTCAACTACTTTTTGAGAACTATTATTTATCGTGTGGACTAGTGCTTTAAGGAATTTGTAAACAATTTAAGTATTTCAAGTTTATGATATTTTAAACAGTTTATTTTGGGATCGTAAACCATTTGTTGCATACTTATTATTGATCGCGAGAATGGTTCTTGATCTTAATTATTTAATTGAATTTTATATGAATCTTCAATATCGATTTTAGAATAATGTATTCATTCTTTACTTACAATCTAACTTTTTCAACAATTATTTCCGCACTTTAATGACACGAATGAACGACATGAATGATTATAATGTGGCGTCCTGGTCTCTCGTTGCGGTTTCGCCATGGCTAGGGGTTGGGCATTACAAAACGTGCTTGACTAAGAGCAATCTTATGATAGGTAACCTTCTGGGATGTTTTTCTGGAGAGACTTTGAGTGAGGACAAAGTATGATGGAAAACATAATAGTGGTCTGTGGGGCTAGTGGTCAGCCTTAAAACAGTATATGTGATAAGGTGGCGCTCGGTCAATGCGCCTCGAGTTATCCGAGGGCAGGGGCCGGACATTACACACTTGTAGAAAATTCAAAACTTGAGAAATAGGAAAGTGGGTCGGCCACCAATTAAAATAGGAAAATGAAACGATAAAAAATGACCAATCAGAAGACACCATATGTAAAGTGAAAAGAGAA